>JAODAL010055225.1:0-24111 GCA_025379985.1 Phyllomedusa bahiana
GGGTTTTGGGGACGTCGAGCCACTCAAAATTTTTCCATAGGGAGCCAACCCCCGATACGATGGACCCGGGGGGGTGGAAGAATTTTTTGTGGACCTTGGAAAGGCCATAAGTAAAAGGAACAGTGGAATCGGAATTCATGATATATTCTGACTCTCTATCTGAGAGTATAGGGAAAGGGCCCACCCCCTTCTCTACTATCCGTTGTAATCTTGCCAAGAACTTTTTTGTTGGATTAAAGGAGAGCTTTTGATAGGTGGTACTATCTAACAACAAATTGGCCATTTGAGTAAGATAATCAGACGTATTCAAGATTACCACAGAACCTCCCTTATGGGCCCATCTTTATTGTGATATCCTTCAATTTTCTAATTTCACCTAAGGCTCTTTGTAGTTTACGTGATAAATTTGATTTTACGGGAAAGTCAGTACATAACTGTTTCAAATCTTGTTCTACCATTAACTGGAAGATTTCCATACCCTGGGTTCTAGCCTGCACTGGATAGAAAGCTGGGTTTTTTGTTTTGAATATGTTTGGAAACTGTATAGTGTTGACATTTACAGATGTACTTAATTCCTGCAAATTTAACAACGTCATCTGCTCCATAAACATTAAACCAGCATAATCATTAGATATCTCATCCTGTGTAATGGAAGAACATAATCTTTTTCACCCCCCCAAAAAAGTGTCGCTTCACAGCAAGATCTCTGACGAAGCGGTTGACACTTTTGAGAGTGGAGAATAAGTTAGGTGGTTGGTCAAGTGCAAAGTTGAAACCAAGTTTCAAAACCTCCTCTTGTGTCTCAGTGAACACATGATCGGTAAAATTGAGCACATTCAAATTCTGGATACTGTCCTCTTCTTGACTTTGGGAATCCGTTTGGGAGCTCCGGTTGTGCTTCCGTCCTCCTCTTCTGTATCGTTTTTTTGTATTACGTTTTGGACCACCACTGCTTCTAGCATAGCTTGGGTACAGATGCCCTTTCTTCCTCTGCATCTTCATCCGATTGGACTGTATTGGCTGAAGATTCTGAGCTAAAGCTTACACGTTTGGATTGTCTCCATTTTTTTGAATATACCATGGCTTCCGCTTCAGAATAGAATTTAGGTGCTGGAAATTATTATCATGAGATTTGCCAGTTGTATACGCAGTCACTGTCTAATCAGCTATATCGCTTGGGAAATTTTGTTTTTTAGTGGCCATAATGGACGCCTTAATTTTAGATACATTTCTTGTTGATTTTTTTCATACAACTCCTTATATTAGAAAGATCTGCATAGTCCTTGAGCTTTAGCTCTAAACTTTGTATTTGACTGGAAGTTGTTTTTAATTTAGTTGTTCTTCACCAATAATCGTCCAAAAAGATTCTTTGAGCAGGCTGAAATAGTGTCATTACAATTTTTTAGGAAAATATACGAGTAAATAAATGTTGGTATTTTTCGTATTCTTAACGCGTGGAATCATATTTTTTTGAATGTATTGTTGAAGTGTTGTGAAATCCCACCATATACTACTTCTTTCATAAATTACTTTCTCCAATTCTTTTAACCCACTACGGCAATCAAAAATTTTTTTGGGGGGTTCAAAAACTTTCTTGTTTTTAAAAAAACCTGTGCAAACCTTATCCCCCTTCGGCACCAAAACAAAGCCAAAATTGGAAACAGGCTTTAAAAATTTGCCAATCAAAATGAAGGTTTTAGAAAAGAATCAAAGCATGTCCCAGTATTTTTAAAACCCCAAATCTTCAGGCCATCCGTATAAACCAAGAAATTGGGGGGGGTTTTGGTGACCCCGGCCCCCAGAACAATAAAAAACCGCACTTTTGCCCCCCCTTTTTAAAGATCCGCTGGACAACTGGGCAGCCAAACCCTGGATGTGGGGCCCGGGAAAATTCCCAAAAGTTTGCGGGGGAGAACTGTCCTGCCCGCCCAGTAGGGGTTGCATCAAAAGGGGTGTTAAAGTCCCGGCAGGGGCCATCGTTCCCCAAAAAGGAAAACCCGTTGTCCACTGGAAAGGGGGAAACGACTGACCTTTGTCAAGTTTAATAAAGGCGTGGATCGGCCGGGAATTCCCCACACCCCAAAAATTTTCAGGCGCCCAGATTAAAAACAGCCTTGCCCGCCTCACCAAAACTATGAGAAATAAAGTCGGTTTCAAAGGGACCTCCTCAGCCAAATATTCGACCCCTTTATGCCAACTTCTGCTGCCATTTTTCCCCCAATCTCCTCCCTAGCAAAAAAAAACGGGTTTGACAGGATTCCCTGAAATTCGGAACCTGTGGGATTTCCATCAAAGCGATCCGGTAAAAGGGCATCTAATTTGAAAACGGATGCTGGGATTCAAAACGCGGGGGCGGGGATAGGGACACAGAGGGGAAGGGGGAGAGGGGGGGGGGGGGGGGGCCAAAGGTACTGGGGTTTTTTTATGGCGTCCAAACGCTGGGGAATTTAAATTTATAAGCCCGCCATCCCCGGGAAATTGGGTTGTCAACTCCTCGGGCGGTAAAGGGACCGAAAGTCGGAACTAAAGTTAAACCCGCCGGGGGAGTTAATTAGGGTAAGGGCCTGCATTATGTCAGGGACTGTCAAGGGGTGGGACACAAAGACACAGACAAGTGAGGCCCTGACACTGGTCCCAGCCTCTGTCCCTGCCTTTTTGGGAACCCGACTCCTTAATAGGCCAGCCCCAACCAGAAGACGGATGCCTGCACTGATATAGGTGCGATACAGACAGGACAAACAGACACAGAACAATAAACGTAGTGGGGCGGTCATAAGTCGGCACCACTGCGGGCAGCAAGGTACAGAGTCGTGAGACAAAGAGAATAACCGGGGGCGGTCCAAAGTCGGCAACAGTACGGGCAGCGAGGTACAGAGACGTGAGACAAAGAGGATAACCGGGGTCCAAAGCGAAAGGTCAGGAGAGCACAGAAACAACAGAAGAGAGCAGGCGAACTATAGGGCAATGAGCCAAAATAGCAGGCAAGGCAGGAAGGAAGCAGAGACCTTATATAGGAACAGATGAAAGGTAGAACTGAAGCAATAGGCAGAAGGAACAAAAGACCAGATAGGTTAAGAAGGCTGTCTCTCAAGAAGGAACAAAAATTAAACAAGAGTGTGCTGGAAGATTCCTGGCCACAGGCGTTGGCCAGGAATCAATTAGCACCCAGCACAGAATAACCCAGTTCACACTAGTGATAAGAAACGTAGTCTTAAGTCAAAAACCATGGTTTACGTCGTACTGGCCGTGGCCGGCGACCAGAGCCAAAAGACGGGGGTGTTTCAGGCACAATCATGACCGTCATCCAGTTGTTTATTGATGTTATTTCTTAATTATTAAAATTGTTGTTGCGCCATTGCCAACTCTATTTTTGCTCTCCATAACCTCCATTCTAATTAATGCAAATTCTCTTAATAACATAGTAAAAATTTTATGCTGGCCTACAAGCTCCCTTCTTTCTAAGATAGATTCTAATAGCATTTTACTGCCTCCTTGTGTTAACATGGATGGATATCAATTTCATGTTTGTATGTGTCTCGGGGGCTTTGGCAATCTGCATTGTCTCTCTTCCATTACATTAAATAACTATTATGGTTTTTAAAGTCTCCTCTATCAATGCCAAGCTGATATATTCCTCTTCTAAAAGATCCATGTTCTGTAAAGAGGCTAAAACTTTGGCTTCAGGTAACTTATGCATTCAAGAAACCGATTTATTAAGCAAAGATTTCCACAGGTAATATATGAAAAGGGCCATTATATCACTGTTGTCTGCAACGTTAATGAGATAATATTTATGTTAGCAATAGTCTACATTCCTAATATGGTACAACTAAAAAGTATAAATCTTTAAGATTCTCAAGTCACACAGTAAAGGTTCAGTGATGGTTATAAGGGACTTTAATTTAACTATGCAGCTACTGTCGTAGTGTTGAGCGGTGTAATTGCCAAAAGTTGAAATCGGGCAGATTTTCACTTAAATCTTGGTTCGGTGATGAAGAGCTTTCTCTTAAAATCTGGTCAATAACCCCGCCATTTTTGGCACTTCCTGTAATTTTGGCGGCCAGCCAATCAGCGCAGGTCACAGGGGGGGGGGGGTGGAAGAACGTCACCAGTAGGGTGTAGGGATCACATTGGCTGCTGAAATCAGATGATCTCGTTTTATCTATGTCACTGCACTTCCTGATCGGCGCCATTAGCTTCTATACAGCGCATAGAACGGATCACTGTCTCTCTGCTGAGATTTTATAAAAGCTAGTAGAGATTATTTAACAGCGATTTTACAACTGAAAAGCAACTTCGATACAGTAGTGAGATTAAAGTACATCAAGATACCCCAATGCTAGTTAGTATTAATTAGAGATTGGGAAACCGCTCCAGTGCACTGAACAGCACAGCTGTTGGGGGGGGGGGAGCCACGCCTTCTCCGGAGGGGGGGGGAGCATACCTGCATCAGACATATTTCTCCTCTCATGCCACTGGGAAATAGCACCAAATTTTATTTCTGCGTAGCCAGCATCCACCACAGTCTGAGTTCAGGGTGATCCTTTCTTGTGGAGTGCACATCAGCATTTTTATCACTCATATTTGTCCTCTCAAGCCACTTTGGAAAAGCACCCACATATCCAGTTTACTGCTGTGGATGTTAATTCCGGCTTCACATCACTTGTTTGGGTGTGTAAATGAACCTGGTGTTACTCTTCCATAGACTTTAATGGGAATCGGAGATTAATCACAATCAAAGATCGAACATCGGGAGATGATTCCACAAAATCTGGAATCTACTCGAATCAGATTATTGGCCGAATCGCTCATCACTAATCATTAGATATTACTTCTAAAACTCCACTGTTCCAATCTTCCCCTTTATACGCCCTCATTCAAAAGTATAACCTGGATGATATGTGGAGACTCTAGCATTAATCAGAAAGGGACTAGTCCTACTCCCATCCATGTAAGCTGTAAACACAAGAAGACCTTATTAATAGATTCACTATTCCCTATTTAAATAAAAATGATGACACCTGTGCCTTGGACCCCCAAAATATAGCAGACACCTTTGCAAATTATTATTCCTCATTGTACAATTTAACTTCAGATTGTGGCACACATCAGTCAACAGATGGAGAAACAAAGGTATTTCTTAATGACATCTCGATCCCACAGGTTTCCTGAGAACAAAAGTAAGAAACTCCCATGCCCTATTACAGTTTCAGAGATCCTGTTTGTCATTAAAACATTAAAATCAAACAAATCCCTGGGCCCGGATGGGCTTATTATAAAAAACATGGCCTTGTTCTTGCTTCATTCCTGGTCTTTATGTTTAGTGAAATGTTAACTGGTACTCCCATAACAAAAGAGTTGCTAAGAGCTTTAGTAGCAATGGGGAATTTTACACAGCATCAAACTAACGTCCAATATCCCTACTAAACACGGACTTGAAATTATTTGCTTCTATCATTGCCTCCAGATTAATTGGGGAAGAATTGATGCTAATCTCAACTGACCCAGTGGGGTTTACAAAAGCCAGACAGATCTCTGATGGCACTCGCTGTTTTATTATAATAATAGCAGCTGCTCAAAGATAATGAATCCCTTCTCTGCTTTTTACACTGGATGCTGATAAGGGATTCAGTAGTGTGCACTGGGGCTTTATGAAGATGGTATTTCAGAAGTATGATTTTGGAAACAACTTTCTTCAAGAAATACTGACCCTCTACTCTCATCCCGTAGCTCAAGTCTTCACCTCCAGAGTATCATCTCATCCTTTTTCTATAACTACCGAAACATGCCTAGGTTATCCCTAAGAGCCTCTTGTTAAATCTATCAGATCCTCCAAATCTGTAAAAGGTAGCATAATTGATGGGAAAAAACATAAAATTGGCTTTTTTGCCAATTATATTTTTTAAGCTATATCATCACCAGAGATTTCACTGGCTGCGGTGCCCAATATATTCAAAAAATGTGTGAATATTTCATAGTATAATATTAATATCTCTAAGTGTTTTATTTAAAATATGGTTATACTTCCAGTATTTAAATTAACTAAACACATCTTTTCCTTCCCCTTGTATAGGTATGGAGCTATCTTACTTAGTTAGCACCCACACCTATCCCCTTTATTAATTACTACCTATTAATTTTAAAGTCAATGTGTCAACAAAAAATGACTTATTGATTAACTCACTTTTTATGTTGAACACATCCTTTAGGAATTTGTGGTTATGTTTCTTTTTTAATTTTCCATATCACTTTCAATATTTTTTCATAATTCTTAAGTCCTGCAGTTTTCAATTTGGCCACTAAGCCTAATAATATTCTGACACTTCCAGTTCTGTAGAGAGAGATTTTCAGTAGTCTGCTCATTATCAGTACAAGCAGGATTAAACTGAAAGGTGACACCTTTGTGTATAGATAACACAGGAACCACCATTCACAATACTAGATAATCACAGCTCTCATCTCCTTCTCCCTGCACACTGACTTCTTCCCAGGTCACAGAACATGCCTAGAAAACTTTCCTATAGAAGTTACTGGGGCTGATCCAGTTCACAGGCTCCTATGTGCAGGAAGCAGCTGTAAAGTATCTCTCTGACTGCTCTTAAAAGCAAGAATGTCTTCCCCACAATCATATATAGACGAACGAATTGAGAAATCCACAATCAGTAAATAAAAACGGCTAAGAAGAAAACAATATCAATCAGGGTCTTGAATTAATAAGTAAAAAAAAAATGGCGACAGATTCCCTTTAATTACCACCTCAAAACAATCCGTGCTGACATTAATACCAATGTTAAAGCCTTTATCTCTTAGTTGGGATATATTGTCACTGTCAATATAAACACTCAAGACCCTTTTTGCATCTACTGATAGAAGAGGTTTAAGGTGTTCCTGTATTATTTCATACTGCACTGCAACCATTCTAGAACAGGCTAGATATTGGTGGCTTTCTGCTGACTCTACACAGTGGGTTGGTATGGAACTTGATGCTGTGGGGCAAGACACCCTTTACCCACACAAATTGTCCATCCTTTTTCTGCAGCACCCCCTATGTTACACACAGAATTGGTAGTTTAAAAAGCATGAGTGGAAAAATAAGTAAAGTAATTAAATTGAAATATATGATTCTATACTTATGGGTGGAATGTGACATTCCTCGACTGAGAGATATTCTCTCTAGAGAATATTTGATTCCATGTAACTGCAGTAAATCACTTTGGTATCCTTCATAGGGATGATTGTAAATATTTTAGAATTAGATATTTTCTCTCCACTGTGAATGCTTTTTCTGGATCTGCATTAGAAGATTTCTTTAATAATTTGACTAAGCAAAAGCGCCTTTCTATCATCTACTCAGAATTTGTGATCTTTTATTTGTTAACAAGTGGGAAAAGGATTTGTGGACGTCATTTCAGACCAGCAGTTGCTCTTTGCTACTCGCTACTGACTTGCAAAAATGTACCCTAACTTTTAAGATAACTGTTGGAGATCTAGAGACACAGTAGGAATACTCTTAAATATTTGGTGGACATGCCCCCTTTATTTGGTGGGTCTATAGGTGGCTCTCCTTTCCTTAACCCTATACTCTGCCAACTATGAATATGTTCCTAATAGCTCACATACTACCAGTAGCATAATCTCCCATAGACAGGAATTGGAAAAGTCATAGGCAACCCACCATTTACATTTATTTGGTTGTTAAAATTTTAGCTCTGAAATGAAAAAAAAAACATAAAATTTGTCATGTTAAGTTTCTCCAAAGTACATATGAAACTGGAAACTGCTGTTTGGACACATGCAAGGAAAAGAGCGCTATTTGGCTTTTGCGGAGCAGATTTTGTTGGAATGTTTTTGATACCATGTCACATTTGAAAAGCCCTTGAATAACCAGTACAGTTGAAACCTCCTTCAGTAGTGATCTCCGTTTTAGAAACTACACACAATTTATTACAATTGGTTCAGGAAAATGAAAATTTAAAAAAAAAAAAAAAACATAGTTGCAGCTCAAAATTTTTCATTTTCTCAAGGAATGTAGGAGAGGTGAGGCTGACAGCTTGACAGACAAAAGAATATTCAGTGCTGGCATAGGTTGCTTTTTTCTGTTTTATAGTTTTCACTATGTGGATGAAATAATGATCATTTTTTCCATTGTTTTTTTTTTCTTTAAAAAATAATGTGTTTTTATATGTAAATAGGTTTTGTGTTTTTTTATTTTAGGTTTTAAGCATTTTTATAACTTTTTTTTATTTATTTTTTTGTCCCACTATGGGACTAGATTTTGCAATAGCTTGATCGTTTTTATTTTGTTTATTGAAACAGGCAGTCCACTAGTATCTGTCAATGAGAGGGCCTACCAGGCTTCCAGGTATGGCATACCCGGAGTTCACTATTTGGCTTCAGCTGCCATGATTATCAACCTTCCCTCCCCATTGCTTCTATGCCCTCACGATGCAAGTGCCTGTACAGCAGTTCATGTAAGCTACCCTCCTGTTGCGCCATAAATGTACAGCACAAACTGAAGGGTTAAAATATAAATTTTCATCAGAATGCTGAGAAATTTTTACAAAATAATGCCCAAAAATTGTCTTAAAGTGGTGTCAGCTGTTAATGACATTTCCAATCCTAACCATTTAACCATGTAGATGCAGTAAACATGACTGCATTGCGTTATTGATTAGACAATAGGGTCATAGTCTGTTGCGGCCCCAATCATCCCTCCCCTCCTGTCTGTGAAGTGATCGCAGAGGTGCTTTTGGGTTGCTATGGCAACCAGGGGCCTGATGAAGGCCTCTAAATTCTCTAGATCTGTACTATTACAACCTCAGATGGGCAGGGTGTTATAGGAGATCAATGAAATACAGTTGAAACCAGAAGTTTGCATACACTATATATAAAAAGACACATATACATGTTTTTCTCACTATCTGACCTGAAATTAGAATAAACTTTACCCGTTTTAGGTCACTTAGGATTACAAAAATTATTTATATTTGCCAAATGCCAGAATAATGAGAGAGAACATTTTAAGACATTTTTATTGCTTTCTGCAAAGCCAAAAGTTTACATGCATCTCATTAGTATTTGATAGCATTGCCCTTAAACTGTATGACTTGGGTCAAACATTTTTGATATCCTTCCACAAGCGTCTCACAATAGTTAGTAGGAATTTTGGCCCATTCCTCCTGCAGTTCCAGCTATGACATTGCCGGTGGTGACCACCGGTTTCTTGACTACTTCCGATTTCTGCAAACAGCACAACACTCTTGACATCACTACCATTTACTTCTTGAGCATTAATCTCAAGGAAATGGCACATGAAGCCACTAATAGGTTGAAGTGGTCACGTGCCATTTGCAGAACAATAAGAGAAGCTTGAGTAGACAAGCAGGAGATAAAAACTTCTCAAACTCTAAAATGAAGCAAAATCAGGACAGCAATATATTTGGTAATATTATTAACCTCTACCTGCATGTTTAAAGCTAATCAAAGATATTAGAATGCCACTCTGTAAGGCATTTCTTGAACTAAGAACATGGATACACACATATATGTTGAAACCAGAAGTTTACATACACTATATAAACAGACACATATGCATGTTTTTCTCACTATCTGATATGAAGTCAGAATAAACCTTACCAATTTCAGTTCAATTAGGACTACCAAAATTACTTAAATTTGCCAAATGACAGATTAATGAGGGAGGGAGAGTCAGGAGAGAGAAAGAGAGAAAGAGAGAGAGAGAGAATTTTTTAAGGCATTTTTATTACTTTCTGCAAGGTCAAAAGTTTACATTTCCTCAGTATGTGGTAGCATTGTTCTTTAACTGTATGACTTAGGTTAAACATTTTGGATATCCTTCCACAAGCTTCTCACAATAGTTGGTAGG
This sequence comes from Phyllomedusa bahiana, assembly GCA_025379985.1. NCBI lineage: Eukaryota > Metazoa > Chordata > Amphibia > Anura > Hylidae > Phyllomedusa > Phyllomedusa bahiana. The sequence goes on from JAODAL010055225.1 coordinate 9,887, forward strand.
AATCTTGGCCCATTTCTCTTGACAGAACTGGTGTAACTGAGACATGTTTGTAGATTGCCATGCTCACACCTGCCTTCTCAGCTTTGCCTATAAATTTTCAATAGGTTTGAGATCAGGGCTTTGTGATGGCCACTCCAAAACATTAAATTTTTTTTATCCTTAAGTTACTTTGTAACCAGTTTGGCAGTATGCTTTGGGTCATTGTCCATTTGGAAGACCTATTTCCGCCCAAGCTTTAATTTTCTGGCTGATGTCTTGAGATGTTGGTTCAGTATTGCCACATAATCATCTTTCCACATGATGCCATCTATTTTGTGAATTGCACCAATCCCTTCGGCAGCAAAATATCCCCAAAACGTGATGTTGCTACCCCCGTGTTTCACAGTTGGGATGGTGTTCTTTGGCTTCCAAACTTCTCTATTTTCCCTCCAAACATAACAATGGTCATAATGGCAATTTTAGTTTCGTCAGACCAAAGGACATGTCTCCAAAAAATTAGGTCTTTGTTCCTGCGTGCATTTGCAAACATTAATCTGGCTTTTAAATGTTTCTTTTGGAGTAATGGCTTCTTCCTGGCAGAGTGGCCCTTCAGCCCATGTTGATACAGGACTTATTCCACTGTGGATAATGATAGAATCTTACCAGCTTCCGCCAGCATCTTCACAAGGTCTTTTGCTTTTGTTCCTGGGTTGATATGCACATGTCCAACTAACGAACGTTCATCTCTGATACACAGAACCTGGCTCCTCCTTGAGCTGTATGATGAGTGGACATTTCCATCTTGTTTGTACTTGGATATAATTCTTAGAAAATGAGCTCCCATTGGAATAAACCACTATGTTCTATTCTGCACGGAAAACTAGGGAATAAACTCTAGGGGCTAGAGCGCTACAGAAAAGCACTATGAATTACATGTGCTAGGTGAATAAAGTATTTATTAGAACTACATTACGCGTTTCACGGGTACCTTCCCGCTTCATCAGAACGCGTGAAACGCGTAATGTAGTTCTAATAAATACTTTATTCACCTAGCACATGTAATTCATAGTGCTTTTCTGTAGCGCTCTAGCCCCTAGAGTTTATTCCCTAGTTTTCCGTGCAGAATAGATCATAGTGGTTTATTCCAACGGGAGCTCATTTTCTACGGTCAGTTCGGTGTCCTCATGGGAGCCGCCGGCGGGAAACGGGCTTTGGAGCAGCTTTTCGTTTGGATCGGAGGATTTGCGATTATATCTGCATATGCGAGCTGTACCGACATACGTACAGCAACCATAGGTGAGCACTTGACTTACATCTAGCTGTCTGTGCCTCTAGCGAAGGACCTGATCTGTGCTCTTCTTTCTTTGCAGCTTCTGTTATTCCACTTTTATCGGTAAAAGATGAGTATTCCATTGTCAATGGATATAATTCTTAGTACAGATGAACAAGGCACATTCAGATATCTGGAAATTGTACTTGAGGACGATCCAGACTTGTGTAAGTCCACAATTCTCTTCCCGATTTTTTGGCTGATTTCTTTAGACTTTCCCATCATTTTACACACAGAAAAAAAGTGTGTTTCTGGTGTGCTTTAAAAAATACATCCACAGGTGTGTCTCTAATTAACTCAGATATTGCCAATAAACCTATAAGAAGCTTCCAAAGACATGACATTATCATATGGGCTGTCCCAAATTGTTTAACAACAATGCTACCAAATACTAATGAAATGTATGTAAACTTTTGACTTTGCAGAAAGTAATAAAAAGGTCTTTAAAAATTCTCTCTCTCTCTCATTATTCTGGCATTTGGCAATAATAAATAATTGTGGTAATCACGATTGACCTAAAACAGGTAAAGTTTATTCTGATTTCATGTCAGATAGTGAGAAAAACTTGCATATGTGTCTTTTTATATAGGTTTCAACTTTATGGGCCACATGTATGACAATATCTAGATCTAAAACTCACTTTCTTGCCCATGGCAACCAATCAGAACGGCCAATCATATAGTGATCTGGTAAAATGAGAGGGGCATTCTGATTGGTCTATGTGCAACAAAGTGAGTTTTAGACCTAGACAGTTTTCATACATGTGGCCCTATTTATGCAGTCGCTTTACTTTGACTTGGTCTGTTTTGGCATGGCTAATAAAATGCAATCCATAGAGTTATTACTACATACAGTAACTATGCCTTTCATCTCTAAGGTAAAGTACAAAAGCATCAGGTAGAAAACTAATATAATCCAGGCAAAGATTATTTAACAAATAGTCATATAAGATCCCAAACTAGACTATACTGCTACCAAACAAATCTCACTATACCAAGACTAACATTACAAATATAGCTACTACAAAATATAAGGCAAGAAAAAAAATATTGAGAAGACATTTTACAATCAAATATCATAAACAGAAGCGCAGAAAATAGCAACACACTACTACATGTGAAGTGTTGATTGGCTGGTCAGGATAAATATGCCATCTAAATATGACAAACATAACACACAGTCTTTGGAAGATTTGGATGATGCAGATGACAATGCTGACAAAATAACAACATAGAGCATTTATGCACTCAAAAGATAATGAAATTGCTAGGAATATAAATGAAAGGGTAACCTTGTATGGTGAGTTAAAGGAAATTAAAAAAAATATTCCCATTTGCATAAAATTTATTTTATCAAGTGAAAATCCTAGAATGGTTGTTTTAGACAAATCTAATAGCCCTTGACATGACGTGTACTGGACTGTACCCTTTAATTTCATTTGCATGAAAAATAATCTCTATTTCTGTGGCTTGTTTGACAATAATTTTACAGGAAAAAAAATAGAATAATCATATATCTGCAGCATTCAACAAAGACAGTGCCTTCAATATGCTGTGTAGTCTAGGAGCACATTCAGAGACATTTACTTTTATTGATGCCAGAGCTTATCAGATTAAATTACATTCCCACTGTTGCAGGCAACTGTCTATGTTCAGCGAATTACAAACATCCTGTTTTGCAAGCAAGCTTTTTAAAAAAGTGGCTTGTTATGAATGTAGTTTGGTGGCTATTTTTTGTTGTTAAAACATAACAAATTAGAGAAATTACAGCTATGAGGACATTTGTTACATGATGAGGCTGTTATTATTAGCGCCTTCAACTACCCAAACTTAAATCGGGAAACTGAAACCTGTGGCTTTCATAAAGGAAACAGGTTTTTGTCAGTAACTAAAGATAATTACCTTTCCCAACTGGTGCAGGAGCCAACTAGAGGAAAGGCCTTTCAAGAATTAATATTGACTATCAGAACTTACAGAGTAACAAAGGTTCTGGTTGGGAGCACCTTTGGAAATAATGACCACAATATAGTCACTCTCCTTCAATAGAGTATTTTGTCGAGGAACCACAAAAACATTGAATTTCAGAAAAGCTAATTTTAATCTGCCTAGCAAGGCCCTTAACTGCATTGACTGAGACAAGATCTTCAAAAATAACATAAATAATAAATGGCAGACTTTTAAAAACATCTTCAGCGCCCTCCTTGCGAGGTACATACCTTATGGAAATAAAGTGATTAATAACAGTAAAATCCTATGTGGATCAATGGAGATGTAAATGAGGCAATAAATAACAAAAAGAAAGTGTTTCAGTTGCTAAAATAAGAGGACAGGGAAGAGGCACAAAAAAACTACAATCAGAAAAATAAAATATACAAAAAATGATAAAGACAGCAAAGCTAGAAACAGAAAGACATATTAAGAGAGTAAAACTAACGCCAAAATATTTTTTAACTATATAAGTAGTTAAAAGATTGAAACTGAAAATGTTGGCCTTTTAAAAAGTAGTGAGGGAGATATTGTGGCAGGCAATGAGGATAAAGAAAATCTATTAAACTATTTTTTCTCCATTGTTTTTTCTGAGGAAAATTACCTTCCTGTTGATGTACAGAGGGATTAGGTAAACTCCACCTTAAATGTTTCTTGCCTAACCCAGGAAAAGCTGCAGCTTCACCTTAAGAAGATTAAAACAGACAAATCACCAGTGTCCTAAAGGAATTAAGTAACCTTATAGACAGGCCTCTATTCCTAATATTTACAGACTGTATAATAACAAGGTATGTCCCAAAGGATTGACGCATAGCAATGTGCCATTATTCAAAAAGGGGTCAAAAGTTATTCTGGAAACTGTAGGTCGGTAAGTTTAACCTCTGTTGTAGGTAAAATGTTTGAAAGTTTTATATGAGAAGCTATATTGGAAATAAATGTATAACACCATTCCAGCATGGGTCTATGATGGATTGGTCAAGTCAAACTAATCTCATCAGTTTCTATGAGGAGATTAGTTCTAGACTGTATCGGGGTCAGGAACTAGCTGTCATATGTCTGAATTTTTCAAAAGCATTTGATTATGTGCCACATAAAAGGTTGGTAAGTGAAGTTAGAATGCTTTGACTGGGGGGAAATGTTTGCAAGTGAGTAAATAATTGGCTCAGTGATAGAAAACAAAGGGTTGTGATTAATGTAACATACTGAGACTGGATCTCTAGCACCAAATGGGTAGGTATAGGGTCCTATTCTCTCAAAATATTCATTAGTGAGCTTACAGAAGGATTTCACAGTAGAATATAAATCTTTGCAGCTGACACTAAACTGTGCAAAGTAATCAACACAATAGAGGATAATGTGTTATTACAAAGGGATCTGGATAAATTGGAGGCCTGAGCAGAGAAGTGACAGAGGAGGTTTAACACAGATAAATGAAAGGATATGCACATGGGGAGGAAAAATCCATTCCATGATTATTTGTTAAATGGACAAACGCTGAGGAAAAGTGACATGGAGAAAGATTTGGAAATTCTACTAGACAATCAACTTAATTGTAGCAGCCAGTGTCAGGCAGCAGCTGCCAAGGCAAACAGGATCATGGGGTGTATTAAAAGGGGCATAGATGCACATGATGAGAACATTATTCTCCCAATACACACATAGAATATTGTGTACACTTTGGGGTACCAGGAATGATATTGTAGAGCTTGAACAGGTTCAAAGGCGGACAACGTAAATAATAAAAGGACTGGGTGGACTATAATAACCAGAAAGATTAGCAAAATTAGGGTTATTTAATTTAGATAAAAGACTGCTTCGGGGTGACATAGTAAATAAGTTTAAATATATCCAAGGTCAATAAAGAGTTGCAGTATATACAGTGCGCTTGCGTCCTGGCACCCAGCAGCTTCAGCATCCACACACACAGCTAATGAGGGGTCCTCCTCTTGTCCACCTCACTGCTCTACCTGATCGTTCTCAGTCGCTTCTTCAATATGGCTCAGGCCTCCTGAACTTCTCGCTGCTCCCCAGATTGATGCCTTTCCTGCGGACACTCACTGACTATAGATTGGGGACCTCTCACTGGTCTCTCCTAGATTTTCTCTGCTTTTTAACTGGAACTATATACAAGGACATGGGTTTCTACTGTCTCTGAATGACAGCCAATTATATGTTCCACCCCTTATGGCTAGAGATGAGCAATTATAATCGACAAAGTTGAAATCGGCACGGTTTTTAGGTTGATTGGAAATTTCCAATCACGCGATATTTTAGGTGAGAATCTGCACATAATCTATTACTACGCGCCATTTTCGGCGCTTCCGGTCCTTTTGGCGGCCAGCAAATCAGCTTAGAGCAGAGAGCAGGGTGAGCTGTGTGTGCGACGTCATGAATGTGATGTGTATGGTTGACATTGGCTAGAAAAATCACATTACCTCGTTTTGCATAGAACAGCGTTTCCTGTTCATCATCAGTGTTTCAGTGTCTCTCACTAGAGCAGGACGTGTGCTAGATCTCTCTCAATACAGCTCAGCTCAGCTCAGAGACACAGTTCTCTTTATTCATACAGACAACTATGCTTTTTAGCTGTTAACATTAGAACATAGGTAGATTAGATAATTCCAGCTCTTATTTAGTTAGACAGAGACTTTAAAAAAAGCATCTAGCGCTGTACAGCCACGGGGGGGAAGGAGGGGTGGGCGGGCGAACACAGACAGACAGGCAGGCAGGCTTTTGAAAAGAGAGTGTATATTGTGCAGCCCAGACTCTGCTTTGAACCTGCATTGAAATGGCTTTTTTTTAACCAGTTTTTGGCCAGCACACCTCGCACCTGAGGTGAAATAGTACCTTTTATTTTGTGCAGCCCAGTTTTGTTCAAAAAACCCACCTTGTACTTACATTAGGATACAGAAATTTGCTAGTAACTGCTGTTGTATTTCATTGGTGCAAAACCCACCTTTTTTTTATAGTATAACTTTTTAAATAGGTGTTTTTTCACTTTGGCGCAGCCCAGTTTTGTTCAAAGACCCACCTTGTACGTATATTAGGATACAGAAATTTGCTAGTAATTGCAGGTGTATTTCATAGGTGCAAAACCCACCTTTTATTATCCGTATAAATTTTAAATAGGTGTTTTTACTTTGGCGCAGCCCATTTTTGTTCAAAGACCCACCTTATACTTATATTAGGATACAGAAATTTGCTAGTAATTGCAGGTGTATTTCATAAGTGCAAAGCCCACCTTTTCTTATCCGTATAACTTTTAAATAGCTGTATTGCACTGTGAGTTGCCCCAGTTTTTTTTCAAATAGCCACCTTGTACTTAACTTTGGATGCAGAAATTTTGTAGTTACTGTTGATGTATTTCATTGGTGCAAAAACCACCGTTTGTTATCCGTATAACTTTTAAATAGCTGTATTGCACGTGGTGCGGCCCTAGTTTTTTAAAAATAGCCATGTTGTACGACAATTCTGATAGAAAAATTTTCTAGCAACTGTTCTCGTTTGTCATTGCTGCAAAAAAACGCAATTTCTCATCCGTGTAACTTCTGAATAGTTTTATTGCGTTCGTTGAATCTCAGTTTGGCGCAGATAGCGCACTTGTATAATATTTTGTTGAAAACTATCAATTCCTTGTCCTACTGGGCAGTTGTAAATCCCTGGGACTGAAGGAAGAACACTGTTGATTTTGTCTTACGGTTCTTCCACCAGACCACATTTCATAGGTATTTTCTAGAAACAATTCAGTTTCTAATCCTAGTTGGCTGTAGGAAATTAGAGGGATTTAAGAATAGCTGTGATTTGCCGTCTTTCAATAAGAGACTGTCAAAACTCTTCCATGCCTTCTTAAATTTTTATCTTTCTGAACATGGAGCGAAATGCTGGTGGTAAGCGAGCAAAGAGGGGTGTAGGACATGGAGGTAGAGGTACGAGAGAAGGTGCTCCTTTCAGTGCTGGCGACATCACACATGCCAGCGGATTGTCGGTTGCAGGACCGTCAAGCCTGTCATCGCTGGGTCAGGGCCATGTGAATCTCAGTAACGAACAGCGTCGCCAATCTGTATTTTTAGTGGTTAATGCAACTTGCATGCTGCGGTCCACGACAGGGATAGTCCATGTCCAGTTCAACTAAAATAGTAGTTGAAAGACTCCTTCTTCCGGCACTTTTAAAATCTGGGGGTCATGCAGGTTTGGGGCTCATGCTGTGGCCCAGGGACAGGAAGCAATTCCAGTTCAATAAATGTGTAAAAACTCTTTTTCCACTTTTAAACTGTGGGTCAGACAGGTTTAAGGGTATGATGCGTTCAGGCAGGGGAAATGTCCAGTTCAGTAAAATGTTATCCCTATAAATTTCAAATACTGCCTTCTGGCACTTTTTAATTTGTGGGTCATGCAGGTTTAAGGGTCATGCTGTGGTACAAGACAGGGATAGTGAATAGTCTGTGAGTTTTTTCTGTGACTCTTGTTGCCTAATTGTGTTTCCTAAGATGTAGCACGTATCCATTTTACTGTTGTGGATGTTTATTTCAGCTTTTCCAGCCCTGTTTGGGTGTAAGAATGAAGGTGTTGTTCCTCTCCCATAGACTTTAATGGTCATCGGTGATAATCTATTATCGACTATTGGCATGATAATTAACGATATCGGCTATCGATCCGATGACGATAGTTGACGCAATCGCTCATCACTACTCATGGCTACTGCAACTCTAAGGGGCACACTTATCTCTCTCCTGTCACTGTCTCCTCTCCTCTGACTGACTCCCCACTGACAACTCTGTCACCAACTGCAGCTTCCTCCTCTGCACAAACTGCACCCCATTCTCCTCTGCCCAGCTCCACCCCTCGAGCTTGCTGATTGGCTGCCCAGCTCCTCCTGACTCACAGCAGACTACATACACAGGCTCAAACTGCCTGCCAAAACTATTAACTGTTCCCTTGAGATAACCAGGCCATCCTACTCCTTGGTTGCCCATGGCAACCCACTACTGTTAACAACCCAACACATGTATATCCCCTACTAGTACCTCAAATGTAGGTAAGGGGCTAAGCAATGTTCTGCTGGGAAACCTTGTGTCCTGTTTGTTTCGTGGATGTTACTTTAACAAGTACTTACTTAGCAATTACTAATCTGCCAGCAGTATTTTATAAAGCAGGGCAGTGAGCAGATGCATATTATTCCAAAAAAGATTCTGTATAACTTGAATTTACAGTGCCTTGCGAAAGTATTCTGCACCCTTGAACTTTTCCACCTTTTGTCACATTTAAGGCTTCAAACATAAAGATATAAAATTTTTATTTTTGTGTGAAGAATCAACAACAAGTAGGACACAATTGTGAAGTGGAACGAAATTTATTGGATATTTTAAACTTTTGTAAAAAGTAAAAAACTGAAAAGTGGGGGTACAAAATTATTCAGCCCCCTTAAGTTAATACTTTGTAGTGCCACCTCTTTCTGCGATTACAGATGCAAGTCGCTTGGGGTATGTCTCTATCAGTTTTGTACATCGAAGACTTTAATTCTTGCCCATTCTTCCTTGGAAAACAGCTGGAGCTCAGTGAGGTTAGATGAAGAGCATTTGTGAACAGCAGTTTTCAGCTCTTTCCACAGATTCTCAATTTGATCCAGGTCTGGATTTTGACTTGGCCATTCTAACACCCGGATACGTTTATTTGTGAACCATTCAATTGTAGATTTTGCTTTATGTTTGGGATCATTGTCTTGCTGGAAGATAAATCTCCGTCCCAGTCTCAGACCTTTTGCAGATTCCTTCTGGTTTCCTTCCAAAATGGTCCTGTATTTGGCTCCATCCATCTTCCCATCAATGTTAACCATCTTCCCTGTCCCTGCTAAAGAAAAGCAGGCCCAAACCATGATCATGCCACCACCATGTTTGACAGTGGGGATGGTGTGTTCAGGGTGATGAACTGTGTTGCTTTTATGCCAAACATATCGTTTTGCATTGTGGCCAAAAAGTTGGATTTTGGTTTCATCTGACCAGAGCACCTTCTTCCACATGTTTGGTGTCTCCCAGGTGGCTTGTGGCAAACTTTAAACCAGACTTTTTATGGATATCTTTGAGAAATTACTTTATTTTTGCCACTCTTCCATAAAGGCCAGATTTGTGCAGTGTACGACTGATTGTTGTCCTATGGACCGACTCTCCCACCTCAGCTGTAGATCTCTGCAGTTCATCCAGAGTGATCATGGGCCTCTTGGCTGCATCTCTGATCAGTCTTCTCCTTGTTTGAGATGAAAGTTTAGAGGGACGGCCGGGTCTTGGTAGATTTGCAATGGTCTGATACTCCTTCCATTTCAATATGATCGCTTGCACAGTGCTCCTTGGAATGTTTAAAGTTTGGGAAATCTTTTTGTATCCAAATCCAGCTTTAAACTTCTCCACAACAGTATCACAGACCTGCCTGGTGTGTTCCTAGGTCTTCATGATGCTCTCTGCGCTTGAAACAGAACCGTGAGACTATCACAGGTGCATTTATATGGAGACCTGATTACACACAGGTGGATTATATTTATCATCATCAGTCATTTAGGACAACATTGGATCAGTCAGAGATCCTCAATGAACTGGAGCGAGTTTGCGGCACTGAAAGTAAAGGGGCCAAATAATTTTGCACGCCCCACTTTTCAGTTTTTGTTTTTTTTTTTACAAAAGTTTAAAATATCCAATACATTTCATTCCACTTCACAATTGTGTCCCTCTTGTTGTTGATTCTTCACAAAAAAAAAATTTTAATTTTATTTCTTTATGTTTGAAGCCTGAAAAGTGGCAAAAGGATGAAAAGTTCAAGGGGCCAAATACTTTCGCAAGGCACTGTAGTTCATTAAGATGATAGGTCTGTTGAAGACCACGTATATTCCGTCATTATTGTCTTATTCTGCTATTTATGTTCTGTCAAACGCGAAATTGTTATGTCAGTAAAAGCTCTAAAAGTTTTTTTTTTATTTTTTTTATTAAGATGGGTAATATTTCTTATGTCCAGTACCTAATACCACTGTTTCTTCATGTGCATATAACCAGAAAAAGGGTTTCTTTAAAGGGGTTCTGTCACATCAATGATTATCTTAAAACATGTAGTGAAATGTAAATAAGGACTATTATCAAATACATTGACATTTTAATTTTGCTTTGTTCAAGAGATAAGAAAATTTTATCTACTGCTTGTGTACATAAGTTTATCTTGGGGACCAACCACCTGTCCCAGCTCTCTTATCTGATTAATTCAATTTGCTGTCAGACCGTGGTGAGTCACTTCCTGCTGAGTCTTATCTCTAGCACTGTAACAGGAATAACAGAGCTGATATCAGTGCAATACAGCCACCCACAGCCTAACCAGGAAGTGTGATTCTGAAGCTGGCTATGGTTCCTAGAACAGCATGGTGAGAAAAATCTGTTAAGGGAATGTTCACTTGGTTCCTTTTTTCTGACTGAAACATTAGCTGTGTAATACATGACAGAATATTTCACTATTCTCTGACACAAATGTTGGTGTATTTTTAAATAAAGATTCGCATCAGCAACTCTGAGGGCTACTGACAATTATGAGAGGGCTAAATGTGGAGGATGGAGCATTAGATTAGCAGGAGAAACCATGTACCTGGGTTAATGAATTTAGGGGGAGTTCTAAGGGTACCAGAAAAAGGAAGGCCACTTCTCATCCTGAGATTCCTAGCAAAATTGCCAAGTTGGGTGATAATGCTGGGGCATCAGTCTCAGAAATGGCAGTCCTAGTGGACACTGCACTTCCTACCTGCATTCCCATCCCACCCAAATTAGTAGTCGGAGATGGAAATTCAGGTAGGAAAAGACAGTTAGTGGTTATAGGGAATTCTATAATCAGAAGGATGGATAGAATAATTTGTTGCCAGGACTGCCTCAACTGGATGGTTTGCTGTCTCCCTGGTGCTAGAGTATGGCATGTGGAGGAACAGATGGATAAATTACTGGGAGGGGCTGGCGATGACAGAACACATGGTAGGTGGAGGATCCTAAGGAATAATTTTAAAGAACTAGGCTCCAAGCTGAATGGAAGGAACTCCAAGGTTGTGTTCTCCGGAGTACTGCTTGTGCCATGCGCTATGCAGGAAAGACAGCAGGAGCTCAGAGAGTTAAATGCATGACTGAAGTCTTGGTGTAGGACAGAAGGATTTGGGTTCTTAGAATACTGGGCTCTGTTTTCTACAGATAAATCTCACCTGAATGGAAGGGGTTCTGCTTTGCTGGGGGAGAGAATTCTAGAAGTATTTAAACTAGGGATGAGGAGGGAGGACGATATATGCAGGTTTAGGTAGGTAAGACAGGGGGCAGACTGCATCGATGGGTGAAGAAGTGGACTGTGGGGGGTGGACTAGACCAGTGAATAAGGAGATCCGTGTGTTGCAACCGAGCATTGAAGATACAGGGGCCCACAATATCTCATGTATTCTCATGCTATCTACTAGAGATGGGCGAATTTCTTAAAAATTCGATTCGCCAGGTTTGCCGAATTTTCCACCAAAATTCGTTTCGACCCGAATTTATTCACAGCGAATCAAGTTAAAAAAAAACAGCTATTTCCTGGCTGCAGAGAGCCTGTAGGATGTTGTAGAACATTGTGCCATGCTCAAATATGCATAGGGAGCGTGGTTTGGTCTTCATGCAATGCTGTGTTTTAATATGACACGCAGATGACAGCCGCTGCTCTTAGAATCGCTACACACTTCACTTCTCTGGGCAGTTACAAGGGCAAAACTTACCAAAAAACTAAAGTGGGAACGCAGCCTGACAAGGTAATGTCAGCACCAGCTGGAAAGAACCAAGCTAAGGACCAAGAACCTACAATAGCGTCAAAGAGCGCACTCCTTTTACACCGACATCAGATGATTCCACAGATTATGACAGAACCTGCTCTGTTAAACGCTGATACATGTAGAACCCCCCCCCCCCCCGAAAGAGTAGAGAGGGTGTTGCCAGTAATTTTGCATTGAAGTCACTGATCATGTTGCCCTTCCTTTCATCCGTCAGTGTCCGCTTTCAATCAGTCAATAATCCATCAGCATTGCCAAAGCCAAAAAAAACAGGAGTTGATCCAAAACAGAGATAACCAGTAAATGGGATATTTGCATGTCTTTTGGCTACCTAATCATCAGACAATCCTGATCCTTTTCATTCCATCTGACAGGTTAAAACAAGGGGAAAACCAAACATAGTGGCAACATCATAGGGTGGTGGAGGGTGGAAAAAGCATTAGGAAACCACAGGGTATTCCAGTGATACAGTGATCAGCTGGCAGCAGCATGAGTAGGCCACAGAGTGGCACAATGACAGGTTGAGAAGGTGGCAGCAACATCAGTAGGCCACAGAATGGCACAATCACATAGTGTGGAGGTGGCAGCAACATCGGTAGGTCACAAAGTGGCAAATGGCAAGTTGAGAAGGTGGCAGCAACATCAGTAGGCCAAAGAGTGGCACATTCACAGAGTGTGGAGGTGGCAGCAACATCATTAGACCGCAGAGTGGCACAATGACAGGTTGAGAAGGTGGACGCAAAATCAGTAGGCCAGAGAGTGGCACAATGACACAGCATGGAGGTGGCAGCAGCATGAGTAATAATAATAAAAATAATAATAATCTTTATTTATATAGCACCAACATATTCCGCAGCACTTTACAGAGAGGGTATAAGCAAAGACAAACCAGACTTACTTATAAAAAGTTACGTAAAATCAGACACGCGGTTGTGAGGGCCCTGCTCGAAAAGGCTTGCAATCTATTGGGGTTTTTGGGTAAAACAAAGGGTTACAGTGTTGGGTTTACAATGGTCCCCCCATATTAATAAAGGGGTAGTATACTAAAAAAGGGATAAACCCTGCCACCCAAAACCATACATCTATATACAGAAAAAGTCCCTGTGGGTGCCAAATTTAGAATACAATGTGTGACAAATTTGGGGGTTAACAATTGGGATTTTGATAGGCTTGTTAAAAAGAGGGGTTTTTCGAGCCCCCTTAAAAGTGAGGGTTGTTGGTGCCTGTCACTGGGGTAAAATGTTCCAAAAACGGTGCAATACTGCAAAATTTGAGACGGGCAGGGGGTTTTCGGATGAGTGGGTGTTAATTTTAGATCGTAGCAGAGCGGAGGACGGTAGGGGGAAACAAGATGGGGGGAGATGTGGGGGGGTGCAGCGCTGGGGAAAGGCTTATGGGTGGAAGTGATTAGTTATGTTGTATTTGTGGAATGGTACCCCTGCAGAAAGAAAGACAAGTCTGGGGTGCTGCATTCAGGGGCAGATGGAGGGGAAGAGTTTTTCAGAGAGGGAACAACAAATAGGGAGTTACTAGTCAAAAAAAGAAAGAATAAGAGCAACAATGAAGTTTGGGCTGTTTCCACAGTGAGAAAAGGAGGATTTGGAGATGTTCTTGGTTGCAGGTACAGGACGGGGAAATTGGATAGTGGTGAAGGGGCAGATCAAATCTAGAATAACCCAAGCTCGGCCTGTGCCCAGGGTTTGGTGGTGCCAACACACAGAGAGTAGCGGGGGGGTGGGTTTGAGACGGGATGATGACTAGAAGTTCTGTTTGGGGGGTTTAGTTAAGAAAAAGGGAGGCAGATTCAAGGGGCGCGGACAGAAATGGTGTTTTTTAGCGTGAGGGTATTTCCGGGGAGGAGGTGTAGAGTTGGTGTCATCAGGTAGAGGGTCTGGGGGCCGAAACTTGATGGTTTTTTCAATGGGGGGTGGTAGATTGAAAAAAAAGGGGGACCCAAAAATGACCCGGGGGAACCCCCAAAAAAGCAAGAAGAAGAGGGGGGGTAGAACCCCGGGAAAAAGAGACATGAAGGAGCAGTCAGAGAGGGTGGAAAAAACCAAAAGGACGGTGTCCAAGGGCCCAAAGGAACTGAGCTGTTGAGGGGGAGGTGGTGATCAACAGTGTCAAA
>JAODAL010055226.1:0-24110 GCA_025379985.1 Phyllomedusa bahiana
TTGTTCAAAAATTCACAAAAATTAGAACAAGCATTATGCACAAATGGTACCAATAAAAAACAATGACCGAACTGCGTTTTTTTTTTCCCCCCTTTTTCATGGCCCAATGCTAAAAAAAACGAAGGAACACCTGTGCATCCAAAATGCACAGTACAAAAACCCCTAGATAGATCCCTGATGGTGTTGAATCAAAAATTGGGCGACTTCTGGAAGGTTTCGCCTGTTCTGCTACTTTGTGGGCTTTGCAAATGCGACATGGCCCCACCAAAATCTGCGTTCCAAAAGCAACATAGCGCTCCCTCCCTTATACGCCCTGCCATGCGCCCACACAGCAGTTTACACCCACATGTAGGTATTGCCCGAACTTGGAAGAAATTGCTTAAACAAAGTTTTAGGGTTCTTTTTTCCAGGATTCCTTGTATATATGAAACATTTTAAGCTAAAATTGCAGATTATTGAAAAAAAAATTTTTTTACTTTTCACAGCCTTATGCTAAAAAAAATTTGTGAATCACCTGTGGGGTCTATATACTCAATGCACCCCTGGATATATTCCTTAAGGGGTGTAGTTTCCAATATGTGGTCTATTTAGGGGTGTTTATTAAGTTTTAGCACCTTAGGGTGTCCCCAAACCTGAAATGGCGCCTAAATAAAATCGTATTGAAAATGAGACCCCAGAGTATAGTAGGTGCTCCTCCTATTCTGGGACTTATGGTTGAGCCAAATAATGCACTAGGGCCACATATGGGATATCTCTAAAAACGGCAGACCTGGGGGAATTGATATTAAGTTGCATTTACCTAGTCACATTTACCATATTCCAGTGAATAATGGATAAATATTGAAAATCTGCAAAAAAAGTGAAATTTTGAAATTTCACCGCCACTTTGCTTTAATTTCTGTGAAATACCTAAAGCCTTAACAAACTTCCTAAACACTGTTGTAAATACTTTAAGGGGTCTAGTTTCTTAGAAGGCATCATTTATGGGGGTATCTAACATGCAGGCCCCTCAAAGCCATGTCAGAACTGGAATGGTCCCTAAAAAAATGTATATTGCAAATTTTCTTGAAAATGTGAGAAATTACTACTAAATTTCTAAGCCCTCTAATGATTATATATATAAAGAAAGGACATTTAAAAAATGATGCCAACCTATAGTGGACATATGGTAGATGCTAGTTATAAACTATTTTGTGGTGAATAATTATCTGTCTTGCACGCAGAAATTTTGCAACTTTCAAAATCGCAAATTTTTCCAAATTTTCATGAAATTTTGATATTTTTCACAAACAAACAAGGATTGTATGGATAAAAATTTCTTACTAACTTAAAAGCACAATGTTCAGGAAAACAATCTCTGAACACGGGGATGGGTAAAAGTGTCAAAAAGTTATTTCTCACATAAATGGACACGTCAATTTCAAAAAAAGGGGTGGTCAGGAAGGGCCAAAAACAGGCTGGGTCCTTAAGGGTTAAACTATCCCCCAAAAAATTATAGGTATGGAAGTGGGTGAAATCGGAACTCAGCTTTTAGGGGTACTCCCCCCAGAAAAGAATGAGGGGGACAGGTTTCAATTCGCATTATAACATTTATCCCCTTAAAAAGAAAAAAAACTTAGAACGAGATACTCGAAAGAATCCCAAAAATTCCCTAGGAAGGGAAATTTAACAGTGTTCGCGAAAACTTTAAAATCAAAGAGACAGACTCTTTCCCCAGACAGGGGGATGCGCGAAGTAGGCTATTAAGAGAACTATGTGCTAACACTCAACTAGTGGACGTATGGAGGCTTTATTATCTGGCAGAAAGACAATTTACGCACTGTTCCCATGCTAACAATCTGTCTCGATAGACATTTTCCCACCTCCCAAAACCATAAAAACAAGTAAAAGCAGGTATAGGGAGACCATTGATATCAATCACAAACCATCATATAAGGGGTAAACATGAGAGATTTCAGACATATTTTGGAGATTTCCCCCTTCCTTAAAAACAATGAAAATTTTCGATGACCCCCCAAAAAAAGAGAGAACAAGAGTGCCTTAGAAAAGGCCATCTCCATCTTAAGAACACATACACCCAATTCTTACAAGACCCTCTCTTTTATAACAAAGAGAGGGGGGACCCAGTAGAGCAGCTTTTGAGCTTCAAAAAAAGGGAATTGGGGGAATTTGCTATGATCACTTAAACGACCCCAAAAACTGGAAACAAAGCAGGGGAAATTAATAGCAAATTAGTAAACAGAAGGGAAAAACACCAATATTTTGAGCATGAAAGATAGAGAGGGGGAACTTTTCCAGGAAACCCAAAACAATTTTAATACAATTTTAAAGAAATTTTTACTCAAACTATTCACAACCCCCCCTAACATACGAAGGGAAAAACGTCTTTGGATACAATACCTAATCTCTCCAAAGTGATCTGGAATTTTTAAATGGGAAAATAACGGAAGAAATCTCGGGGGAATCGGAGTCTTTTCACTTTTAAACTCCGGGGCCTAATGGTTTTCAAGTGACTTCTATAAGATGTTGCGGAACGAGGTTACACCCAGACTAAAAGAGGTCTTCAATGAAACGATTCATTCAGTGGCAATGCTCCCCATGGGAGACATGGCGTATATAAAAGTCATACACAAGCCAGGAAAAGATGCCACAATGCAAGAATCTTACAGAGCGATTTCCTTAACAAATCAGGATGTAAAAATCATTTCTAAGGTAATGGCAAACAGATTTGCCTTGGTACTGCCCAAACTTATAGGGGACCACCAAATGGGATTCAAAAAGGGTAGATCAGGGGTTAAAAACATACAAGCAAATAGGCTCACTTACTGTGGACTTGTATCTGTATCTTCTGTGAGGATCCCTGCGTTGCCATTCGCCACTCCAGGCTCACCGCCGGCCAAGCGGAAATGCAACTGTGCGTATACGGATATCCAAACGGCGCTGGAAACAAAGCCTGCACCACAAAGGATGAGGTAAAATCAAAAAGCTTTATTGATGTGCTAGTAAAAAAAACAACAAAACGGCATACAGACCACCACTATGGCATATACAAACAGAAGCGTTTTGAGCATGTAGCTTTTGCTCACTGTTGTGGCAGCTGGTGTTGCTGCTATGTTTTAAAAAGAAATTTCTAAAACCAAAAGCCAAAAAGACCTCTCCCATTTCCCATGCTCCAAATGGCAACATTTAAAGGTTTAGCAAAAAGTGTGATCTCTGTCTTTCCCAAATAAAACATTGTTATAATAAGTCACCAGTGAGGGTCTAGGGATCTCACTGGCTGCTAAAATCACATGACCCTGTAATATGTATTACATAGTTACATAGTTAGTATGGTTGAAAAAAGACATGTGTCCATCAAGTTCAACCAAGGGTAGGGAAAATGTGGGTGAAGGGAGGGAGACAAAGATTTTAAGCCCGGCCTCCCCACTGGTTAATGTCCTGAAACCCACAAGGCAAGAACCAATCTGCTCCAGTGGAGACCATATCTCTGACCCCAGAGCCTCCACCAGCCAGGATCCAGAATTTTACATGACTACACACGTGTTAATATTCTTTAGTTCCAGATAGTTATCTAAGTCTTACTTGAAACTCCCAACTTTTCCTGCTTTGACCAGCTCCTCAGGCAGCTATTTCATAGATTTACAGTACTTACAGTGAAGAACTCTCTTCTCCTCTGGAGATTGAATCCTTTTTTCTCTAGTCGAAGGGAATGTCCTCTTGTCTTTTGAGGGGGCTTCACTTGAAATATTTTTTCCCCAGACTTTTTGTAGGGACCATCTATATATTTATATAAACTAATCATGTCCCCCCAAAGCCGTCTTTTCCCAAGACTAAATAGGTTCAATTCTACTAACCTCTCCTCATAACTAAGTTGCTCCATTCCCCTTATAAGTTTGGTTGCTCGTCTTTGCACTCTCTCTAGCTCCATTACATCTTTTCTATATCCTGGAGCCCAGAACTGAACAGCATATTCCAAGTGAGGTCGCACCAATGCTTTACACAGCGGTAGGATTACATCCTTGTCTCGCGAGTCTAGGTCTCTTCTATACACAAGAGTATCTTGCTTGCCTTAGAGGCAGCTGATTGACACTGCATGCTGTTCTGTAGTCTATGATCTACAAGAACACCTAGATCTTTCTCAACAAGTGATTCTCCAAGTTTTTCTCCCCTTAGGACATATGATGCCTGCAGATTATTCGTACCCAGATGCAGAACCTTACATTTATCCATATTGAACTCAAATTGCCAAGTGGAAGCGCAAACACTCAGTGTGTCCAGGTCTGCTTGCAATTTATGAGAATCTTCCATAGATTGCTTTACCCTGCATAGCTTGGTGTCATCTGCAAAAAATGGAAACCGTGCTATTGATCCCCTCCCCTATATCATTAATAAATACAATGAACAAAAGAGGACCCGATACTGAGCCCTGGGGCCACCACTCATAACCGGGGACCACTCAGAGTAGGAGTCATTTACCACCACTCTCTGAGTATGATCCAACAGTCAGTTTTTAATCCAATTACACACTGTTATTTCTAACCCAATGGATTCTAATTTACCCAACAAATACTTATGAGGGACAGTGTCAAACGCCTTTGCAAAGTCTAAAAACACAATATCCACATGGAGGATCCTCGGGGCTGAGACACTATATCCACAGCTGCTTCACTATCCAGACTTTTACTCACCTCTTCATAAAAACAGATCAGGTTGGTCTGACAACTTCTGTCCTTGGTAAAACCATGCTGGCAATCACTTATAATATTGCATTTGTCCACATATTCCTGTACATAGTCCCTTATGAGCTCCTCAAACATTTTTCCCACAACAGATGTTACACTTACTGGTCTATAATTACCTGGGCAAGACTTTGAGCCTTTTTTGAAGATGGGAACTACATTTCCTTTGCGCCAGTCTCCTGCCACTATAAATAGTCACCAAGAATTTTCCCAAATATCATGGGACAGAAAGGCCCCCGAGAAAAACCAAGCGAGTTTTTTTTAAAAAACTCTTTGGGGTATGCCCTAGGGCCCGGGGGCCTTGTACACATTCGGTTTTTTTTAACTTTACTTGGAAACCCTTTTTTACACTTAGACAAAAAAATTTTAAGGGGATGAAAGTTTTTAACCCGCACGGCACCCACCCAAAATCCACACTGGGCTCATCCCCATCAGCTCCCAGCACTCTCCCATTTTGTACTAAACCCCAAACCCACATTCATACTGGGCCCCGTTTTCCTATTTGCTAAATTTTTTCCTCTGTTTTTATATACAGAGCGAAAACCATTTAGAACCCTTCCTTCTCCGGTCCCCAGTGACCAACTCCCCCCCGCCTACTTTAGATAAGAGACTCGCGCCTGGAAATTTAAAAATGAAAAGATTTTTTTCTCAAATCTGCGAAAACTTCAAACGGGTAAAACCCCTTTTAAACTCTTTGGGAATTTTCAATAAACGAGGGCCCCACCCCTTTTGAATTTAAATTTTTTAAAAAACCCTTTTTTTTTATTTTTAAACTCTTTTAACAAAGGTAGAAGCCAAGTTTGGGCCTTTTTAAAAAATTACAAAAACTTAAAGGGGGTTTTAAAACGTTTAAAGTTTTGCAGACTTGAGGGAAAATCAAACATTTTTAAAACCAGGGGGCGGGTCTCTTCTCTCATAGGCGGGGGCCTCTCCTGCCCGGGGGTAAGTCCCCCCTTTTTTAATAGTTTTTTAACAGCATCATTCTGTGGTGGCAGGGGAAAAGGGGGGGGACGTCAGCTTTTGCGGGCCTCCTGCCCCGGCCCGGGAAACAGGGGGACACTGGGTTGGTTGTTTTGGGGAACCAATTTAAATTTTAAGGGTTTTACAGTTTTTTATACATGATCAACCCCATTTTAAAAAAAAGGGATAAGTTTAAACCCAAAAAGATCCAATATGGACTCTAAACCCCCCACCCCTGGGCTTTAAATGGCTGGTACAGAAAATTTTAAAATGCACTATGTTTATTAAAGCATATTTTTTGTAAAGTGCAAAATTTTAAAATTTACATGGGGAATTTGGTGTTTTTGGGAAAAGATATAGAAATTGTTTCTTTTTTTTTGTTTAACTTTCACAAAAACACAGAAACCCAATGCGCTTTAAAGTTTTTTGTACATTTATATTACACACTGTTTTTTGGGTTTGTTAATTTTCCTTTAACAACCCCGGTTTTTTGGGGAAAACAAAATTTTTCTTTTAAAAATAAAAAAGTTCACAATTTTTTTATACATTTTTCCCCTTTTTGGGGCAAAATTACCCCTTTTCCTTCTGTGCAATTCTCTTATGTGCAATTTAGAAGTTATTTATTTCCCAAAATTCTGAACATGAAAAGGGCTTCTCCACTTGTGAATTTCTCAAATTAAAACCCTTTTTTTTCTTTTTTCTGTAAAAGATTTCTCCCCCATTTGAACAAAAAAAAGGCTTCCCCCCCTTTTGGGGAATTCTCCTATGATAACAAGGGCCATTTTAAATTTTTAAAAGATTTCCCCCCATTTTTTTAACATAAAAAAGGCTTCCCCCGTGTTGACTTTTCCCATGTGTAATGAGGTTTTTAAATCTTTTGGGAAGAGATTTCCCACATTCTTAAAAATTAAAAAGGGATCTCTCATTTGAATTCTCTCATGGGGTAAAAAATCGCCTTTTTTTTTAAAAGATCTCCCCCAAAGTAAGAAAAATGAAAAAGGCTTTTCCTCCTTGGGGAATTCCCCTTTTGTATAAAAAAGGGCTTGATTTTTGTGTAAAAGATTTCCCTCTTCCGAACATGAATAAGGCTTTTTTCCTCTATGAATTTTTTCTTGTGTAAAACAATATAGAATTTATTTGTTTTAAAAAATTTCCTAAATTTTGAACATTTAAAACGGCTTCTCTCCTTGGGGGGAGTTCTCTCATGTGTAATGAATGTTTGAGATCTGTGTAAAAAGATTTTCCCCCATTCTGAAAATTAAAAAGGTTCTCTCCTGTGTGATTTTTTTTTCTTTTGTTAAAAAGGCTGTTTTTTTGTAAAAGTTTTCCCACATATAAACATGAAAAAAAGGGTTCTCTCCTGTGTGGGGTTTTTTCTCATGTTAATTTAGGGTTTTAGAAATGTGAAAAACATTTCCCCAAAATTCTGAAAATGAAAAAAACTTCTCTCCTGTGTGGGTTTTTTTTCATGTTTAACAAATCTCTTTCTTTGTAAAAGATCTCCCACATATTAGACAGGGAAAAAGGCTTTCCCCCCTGTGTTTAAATTTTCTTATGAAAAACCAAAATCTGGGTTTCCTTTGTAAAACATCTCCCACATTCTTGTGACATGAATAAGGCTTTTCTTTTCCCGGGGTGAAATTTTCCTTTTTGGGGTTTAAAAAAAATAATTTATTTGTAAAAAGATTTCCACATTCCCGAACATAATACGGCTTCTTTTCCTGTTTTGGATTTTCTCAAATTTTTAAAGAGGTTTAGAAACTATTAAAAAAAAAAGTTTCCCACATTTCTGAACATGAAAAAGTTTTCTCTTCCTGTGTGAATTCTTTTTATTGTAACAAAGATCTGCTTTTTTTTGTAAAAAAATCCCCACATACTTGACATGAAAAAAGGGTTTTTTTCCTGTTGAATTTTTCTTAAGTATAACAAGACTTGATTTCTGTTTAAAAAATTTTTTTCCCCCATTCTGAACATAATAGGGGGTACTCTCCTTTGTGGATACTCTCATGATCTTTAAAACCTGACCTTATGGGTGAAGGGGTTTCAAAAATTCTAAAAAAATGAAATATGGCCCCCTCCCCCCGTGTGATTCTTCTGTTTATAAGAAGACCTTTAGCGCTTTTAAACACCTTACCACATTGAAACCCCAAGGGGAAACCCCCCTTTTTTTTTGCCTGTACTCGTGGTAACCATCTGTTTGGGGGGTTCCCGGAGAAGGTTTTTCCCATGATTAATCGACAGGTCTTTCTGTGATGTCCTGGGGGTACATTTATAAATTTTTCCCTTTTTTCTTTTTTTTTTTTTTTTTAAACATACTTTTTTGTGTTTTTTATTCAACTTTTTTAAAAAGAAAACATTCAAGTTATCAACCTGTGAACGAACACAGCCAAGTCCGCTGTTTTACCTTCCTTGCCCACTCCGGCACAAGGAGAACCAGGGAGGACGAAGAGGTCACTACAGCCTCGCCTAGGACCCTGGAACGTCTGCCCCATTTTCTCCGTTTTAGTTTATAAGACCGGTCCGGACCAATCTTATAACAAGGGCCGCGAAAACACCTTGGGGGAGTTATAATATCCATAGAGACCGAGTAATTAGGCCCGTGTGGAGGTCTTGATTCAAGACAGACTAACTCAGATTAAAGTTATAGATTTAATTAGCCTTGAGGGCACACTATGACAATAATATATACAAGAGGGATAAAAAATGTACAGTTAGGAGACAGAATTCAAATACAATTATGGAGTACAGACAAACGGCAGTTAGAATTAATAAGTTACCGGTGTTTTGCGTTGCGTGGGTTGCCAATTGCGCGCATGGGCAGGTGTGGCCCTGGCTGCTGAGTGGATGATATGTTCACGGACCTGTCCTCACAGTGTACCCCCCTGGAATCAAACCTACAGAGCCCCGGCCTGTCCCTCCTGGCTATATTCTGGGATGGGGACAGCCCACTGGCAGCCCCCTACCACACCCCGTGGGAACGGCCTAAGCACTCCTCCCACTCAGGTTAATGTCCAGTTTTTCTGATGCAAACCAAAAATGGACTATTAACTTGGCAGGCCATCGGCGCAGAAACCGACCAGTATACATTCGAACCGCCTGGTTTTTCCTGACGCCTGACACCAAAACTGCCACATCCTATGGGCCCTCAGTTCCAGTACTGGTGATATCACAGACCCCCCATGCGTCCTGCAAAACATGGAAAAATTAGTGTTTCTGTAGGTGTGGAATTCCCTGTTTATGTCAATATGGAACCCCTCGCCAGCCCCCCAGTTTTATAGTCGGAGTCGCCCTATAGAAGCGATATGACAAATTCGGAGACGACCCGCATGGGTTTTTGATTAAAGTCTTTTGAAGCCGGGACGGCATTGTACCAGCAAATGAATTCCCCCATGAGCTCTTTTCATGGGTTGCCCCCCCTGCCTGGGCGACTTCCTATAGGAAAGGCAATTTTACACAAGGCGCCAAGTTCTGTGGTGGGAAGACTGTAAGTTAAATTCTAACATCACCATACCAATAAAGTTAAAAACAAGGTATTGATCTTTGTCACTAACAAAGTGCCAACTACTTAATAAATACAGAAGATATCATGAAAATTAAGAAAAGACATTAGTTTCCTCACCATCGATCCCAGCACCACAGTTTTTGACGTCGGCTCCTGGGTCCCCAGTGCAGTGAACGAAGATCACTAGCAACACCACACGTTTTAGTGTAATAATCACCGACTCTCTATCTATCTCTCTATCTACTCTGGCTTAACCAACAGTCGAGAGAGACTCAGCGGTAAGGACGCCTTTAGATATACAGATATTGGTTGCACTAATTTACCAACTTTATTAATCAAAAGGGTAGGGGCATGAGACATGAGACATAAATCAGTGCGATATAAACAAATGGAATAAGAACGTGAGTGGGGTAAAATTAAACAAAGAAATAAATAAATGAATAAATAAAAGGAAATAAATTAAAATTCGAATAAAATGAATGAGAAGTCTGAGACATGGAGTCTTTGAGTCCCAGACATCCCACACCGAGATAAGAAGGGGAGTGACGAGGAAAAGGAAAAGTGGAGAGGGAGGAAAAAAGAGGGGGGCAGCCTCGGTCCACGAGAGTCGTCCACATCAAGTACGAATATGGAACTTCCGGTTCCGGCGTGTGGCTATAACATTCCGCCCACCTTGCACCATCTTCTAACGGGCCATCCCGCCGCATATGAGGCATTATAGAAATGGCACTTTTTCAGTGCCAAAGCAATCATGTCGCATCCCGGCAACAAAGCTAGGAGCGCCTAAATACAGCGGTGGGGCCCGCGTGTGTTAGTAAACACCCGGGATACGCCGTGACGCACCCTGCCAGTCAAGATGGCGCCGGATCCTCCGCGCTCCAAGAGGAGCGGCCGTGGCCAAGCCACCCAGCGCCAGAAGTGACGCAGCTAGGGGAAACCACAGGAACAGTCTGTGAAAAGCTGCAGCTCAGAGGTACTCACCAAACCCTAAGTACGGAGCAAACAAGCCAGCGCTGAGATTAAATACAGCCTGCCAATCGCTGGGCCAAAGCCCCACAGTCATCATCAGAGGATAAAGGTGCCTGTAAGGTGACCTAGAAGGAATCCTATCCCCGGCTCAACATCTTTCCCCCCCCCCCCCCCCCCCCCCTGCCAAAAAAACAATAGCAAATCGCATTACTAAATTGCTTGCCCCAGATATACTAGCCTCCTTTGAGGCCCACCTCTCTTCTTCCGTAAAAAAAAGCAGCATGACCTCTCATCCCTCATCCTTTTACCATGTTAACTGATAGAACCCACACAGTCCCGTAAATCTAAGCACTTCTTACCCTTCGTCTCTCCTGTACACCCTGAATAGATTTGGTAAGCTCTTGCGAGAGGCCTCCTCACCTTGTGCTTATCTGGAAGGTACTTTTCATTGTTCAATGAATTTATTTTGATCCTGTACCCACACCGTCCAAATTTGTAAAGTGCTTGGGCGGAAATATGTGGGCGCATATTAAATAAAGGATTATTATATTATTAAATTATAGTGGAGCAGAGGAGAGAATAGCTGTGGTGGGGATGAGACGTCCTGGTGGTAAGAAAACCACCATGGAGAGAAAGACTTAAAAGAACCTGCTACCTACAAGTAAAAAGTGGGACGATCTAGACAATCGCTCCCGCAGAATAATTTTGAGTATTATTGGCAAAGTGAATCGATCCAGACAGAAGAACTTGCACGATATCCTGTTTCAAAACATATCCGCAAGCCCTAGGTCTCAAGGTGGCCCTAATGGTGTAGGATGCGTGCCACTCAGAATTTGGTGCTCCAGAACGCACCCCAGAAGACCCCGAGACAAAGAACCAGACCGGTTTTTTATAGTGGATGTATCTGGACTATGCTGAAAAGACCCGCTTCTGCAAGCATCACCGCTCCCTCAGTACAACCCTCTACTATACCATGGAGACCAAACTCCTAATATTGCGGATTACTCCCCATTGAAGTGGCCCCGAACGAAAAGGAAATCTTCTCTAATTTTGTTTTTTGCACCGCTCTGGTTAAGAAAGCAGAATCCGATTTCACCTACAATTACGGCCATCCTAAAGATTTTTTTCCAGAACAAAGGAGCCCGGTCCATATGCCCAGACGGTGGAAGAAGCGGAAGATTGCCTGACCAATTTATTCCAACAGTAGGTGACTGCTGGAAGCAACCGGAAGAAAAGCGTTCAGATGAAATAGTAGAGGCCTCCGGCGTCAGCCAGCAAGAAATAAAATCTAGCTCAAGAAAACAAGAGGAATCCGACTACACAAGGACAATTTCCGACTCCGAGAAAAGCGCTAAGCTGATCAGTCCGGTTTTTAGGACCGGTTTTCTTATTACAAAAGTGAAAATTCCTCCTCGATATCTATCCCCCCGCAAGTTTTTAACTGCGGAGGGTATAGGTTTTACTTATGTGGCTTGACGGAGAGGGAAAAACCCTTTGTCAATACTTATATGGTTTTTTCTAATTTTCTGAAGATAAACGTCCATTGAAAAAGTTTGGGGGCCAAAAAAAAAACCCGCCCTATTAATCTAAAATATTTTTTTTAGTTTTCTAAATATTATGGTTGTTTGAAACATCCATTTCAATTATGATTATATCTAAATAACTGATAGAGCACATTTTGTGTTTATGTACAATAAAACCTCATTTCAATCAGAAATATAACTGGTGTCTATTAAGTTAAAAGATATTCAAAAATTTTGAAATGGCTTGTTTTTTTTGCAAAACACCCAAATAATTTAAGAACTAAAAATGATTAAGATTAATCAGGGGTGAGCCCAAAACTTTTCAATATGACAGTTATAATAAGAGTCAAGTTTTGAGGGCAGGTTTGAGCACAGTGAAAATCTTATATGTAAGACGGGGGGGGGGGGGTGGAAAGGGATTTTATATAGTGGGCTATCTTTAAAAGGTTAGGGAGGGAAAGGTAACTTTTTCGCCTCCACTTCGATGCACCGAAAAAAGAGAAGTCCCCAATAAGATACAAGAAAGGAGAAGAGAGGTGGAAAAAGAGGCTATTGTTTTTAGTTTATTTTGGGTGTTGAGGGGGTGGGATAGGGAGGGGCTTATACCACACTGCTGGGAGTGTAAGTGTCGTCGCGTTTAGATTTAAGTAGTGCAAACATGCGATTGGTTACGTGGAATATAAAGGGCCTGCGTTCCCCGCACAAGAGAACGATGGTGCTAAGGCACCTCAAAAAGCTGAAGCCAGATGTAGCTATGCTACAAGAATCTCATCTCACGGAGAACGACCTCTTTCGTCTCAAGAAGCTATGGGTGGGAGAGGTATTAGGGTCACCCTCGGTACAGGGGAAGGCAGGGGTGATCATGCTATTCAACAAAAATACACCATGCAAAATCATTGAACAGGAGAAGGACAATGCTGGACGACTGTTAAAAGTTAAATTAGAAACTCCAGCCGGGAACCTCGTCCTCTTCAATGTTTACGCCCCAAATACGCAAGATAAACCCTTTTTCCATCAGGTAGGGACCTCCATTATGAAAGAGAGCGGTAATAATATACTAGTCGGGGGTGATTTCAACTGTGTCATGAATGAGTTAGAGGACAGAAAACGCACAAACAAAATCCAGGGGATGAGGGGATCCAGACAGAGTCTCTTGAGCTCACTCTGTGACACTACAGGGTTGACGGATGCATGGAGGCATTTCAATCCGGAGGAAAGACAATACACCCACTTCTCACATGTGCATTTGTCTTGGTCTCGATTGGACTACTTCCTAGCAAGTACCTCTATGCTGGGAAGGGTGGACTCCGTTGAGCTAGGGGATTTAGTAATATCCGACCACTCCCCGGTGCTGATCAATCTTAAGGACCTTCACCCCAAGGGCACAGACATACTGTGGCGATTCCCGGGAACTCTCATGGCAGATGATCACTTTAAAGAATTGTTAAAAAGGTGGTGGAGAGAATATGCACAGGATAACCATGCTCACACAGGGTCTCCCGCGCTTTTCTGGGACACAGGGAAGGCAGTAATGAGGGGGAAAATAATGTCCTACATGACGGCTAAGAAAAAGGCCGCAAAAGGGAATTTTGACAAGGCAACAGCTCAGCTTAGACAGTCCTACACCGCTTACCTAGGCAGTCCCAGCGAAGAAAACAAACTACGCTGGGTCTCAGCTAAGGAACAATTCGAATTTCAGCAGAAAAACCTTGAGACGTTCCTGGAAGACAAAATAAGGGCTTCCCTGTTTCGTTTCGGCAACAAGTCGGGCCGTTTGTTAGCAAATCTGGTTAGAAATAGTAGGGGGCCGAGGGGCATCCTATGCCTAAAGGGCGACAATGGCTGTGTTGAAAAAGATCCAAAGGAAATCAATACCATCCTAGCCAAATACTATGAAAATTTGTATTCACAAATTCCCTGTGACAACTCAAAAGGGGCCGAATTTCTTAGAAATATACGTCTAAATGCTATCTCGGCAGAAGATAGGGGTAAATTAAATGAGCCTATCAGTGAGGAAGAAATAGCTGAGGTTATCAAGAGCTTACCACCAGCCAAGGCCCCAGGCCCAGATGGCCTCACTGGGGATTTTTACAGGATCATGCGGGAAGAGATCACACCCACTCTGCTAAGTGTAGCCGAGGACATCATACAGCGACAGGTCATGCTGCCTTCGGGCGATACAGCATATATATCAGTCATATATAAAAAAGGCAAAGATCCCCTACAGCCGGAATCATACAGGCCAATTTCATTAATTAACCAGGATGTCAAAATAATATCAAAAGTGTTGGCCAACAGGCTGTCAGATCAGATGCCCAAGCTAATAGGTACGCATCAATTAGGGTTCATAAAAGGTAGATCAGCGGTTAAGAACATTAGGGCAGTCTTCGCAGTACAGGACGAGGTTGAGAGGGGAGGTCAGAGTGAGTTGTCGCAGGCCTTACTAGGGATTGACGCAGAGAAGGCCTTCGACAACGTGAACTGGCATTGGTTAGGTCTAGTAATGGATAAGATGGACTTCTCGGGGAATTTCAGAAATTACTTAACGGCCATGTACAGAACACCCCAGGCGCGAATCCACACCCAGGGCTTTATATCACAGACCATCCAGCTCCAAAAGGGTACAAGGCAGGGATGCCCCCTGTCGCCCATGCTGTTCAACATAGCATTGGAACCATTGGCTATCCACCTACTAAATTCAGATGTATTCAGGGGCATCAGAGTGGGGTCCAGAGAGGTCAAAATGACATGTTTTGCAGATGACATGCTCCTCTTCCTGGAGGACCCGATACAACACCTGGGGGGACTTCTGGATACTTTGGCCAAGTTTGGGGAATTCTCGGGATTCAGAATCAACAAACCTAAATGCCAGTTATTGCCATTAGGCCAGCGTGGAAAATTCCCTGATAGAATGATGGGAGTCGAGGTGGTTAATACCCTAACCTACCTGGGCATCAGAATCAGACCCAAGGGTGGAATGTCATATCAGCTGAACTATCCTCCCCTGCTGGACAAGATAGTGGCTGAACTAGAGAAATGGAGAGACCTGCCTTTGTCCATCATGGGAAGGGTGCAGCTGATTAAAATGGTTAGTTTCGCACGACTACTGTACCCGTTACAAAACATCCCGCTATTGTTACGTCATACGGATGATAATCTGCTGCGAAATGCCTTCGCAAAATTTATATGGAGAGGGAAACGTTCCAGGATCAGCTACAAAAAATTAACCATGGGAAAATTGCAGGGGGGAGCGCAGCTCCCAAACATAAGACTTTATAATCTGGCGGCCATGTGGAGGCATGTGCAAGATTGGCTAGAGAATTCCAATTTATTTTCCAACACATTATTGGAATCCCAGCTTGCCAGTCCATGCGGTCTGGTAACGCTCCTGCATCTCCCACTGAAACTCCAATGGCCGGAGGTTAAGCAAAGCTTGGTTCTGAGGGACACTTTGGCAATGTGGCGCCACGTGAGAAAAATGTATAAAAGACCCATGTACATCTCGCAGTCTTTTCCATTATGGGATTCACCCGCGTTCAGTGCAGGGAAAGACAATAAACTCTTTGCTGGCTGGAAACAGAAAGGGATTCAAAAATTAGGGGATGTCTTGTCACCATCAGATGGCTCCCTACTCAAATGGAGGGAACTAGAGGAGAAATTTGGATTGGGCACTAAGCAATTATTCCAGTATAGGCAACTAGAGAGCTTCTGCAAAGCATCAGTGACTAATCTTCAATCTTTAGGGGATACAAAGGAATTCCTGGAGCTCTGTAAGAGGGTAGGGGGAAGGGGAACACTATCTACAATATACTCCAATCTACGCAATAAGGATACGGAACAACTGGGAAGTGTACTCTTTAAAAGCTGGGAATCTCAACTTATGGACCCTGAGATTTCCCAGAAAATTCTCAAGGGTTTGACTTTAGTAAAGCAGGCAGTGGTGAGTGAGCAGTGGCGAGAGATTATATTTAGACTAGCACACAAATCAATATATGCATTTAATATACCATATGGTAGTGAAGAGACCAAATATCTACAGGCTTGCCCAAAATGTGGCCGGGATAAAGCTAATCTATTACTCTGCATGTGGTCATGTGCAAAGGTTCTTGTTTTCTGGATTCAGGTTGTACAATTTGTAAAAGATACATGGGATCTCTTGGTTTCCTTCAAACACGAAAGCTTATTGTTCCATTACGTCACTAGAAGCGTAGACCAGGGGGAGAACAAAGTGATCACAATGAAAGGGGTCCATATCACCCTGCTAGCGGCCAAGAAATGTCTTCTACGGCACTGGCTCGACCCCACGGTTCCAGGAATTTCTGAGATTAGGGACAGCTTAAAGCAAGCTCTATATCTGGAAAGGTTGGAAACTGAGAGGAATATAGATAGAGAGGCAAAACAGTTCCTAAAAAAGTGGAAACAATTCATCTCCACTCAGTGTTCAAAGGAGGAGATAGCGGCAGCTGTGGACAGGTTTAAATACACAGACTACTACTTGAAAGAAAAACTACAAGGGACTTTGGGAAATCTAGACATTGATACACGATAGAATCCAGAGTGTGGTATGATGGGGGGTGTTGGTTGGGGAAGGGTGTTGGGAAGGGGATTTACAACATTAAAAAGGAAAGGAAGTCTAAAACACTTACATTGAAACCTGTTAATCAAGTCATTGTTCAAATTCAATATGTACTTTTGATATTGGTATGATGTATTAAGTGTCTTTGAACTGTATTGACTGAACTTCCTAATAAAACATGTTTTAAAAAAAAAAAAAGTATGAATATGGTCCTCGATTCAACACAGTCAAAAGAATATCGGGGGAGGGGGGGGGGGAGGAGTTGAGGCGAGTTCCCAAGTCTGCCCCGCTAGCCGAATCTTGGGCCCACGAGGGAACTCCCGTCATATGAAAAAGTTTGGGCACCCCTATTAATCTTAATCATTTTTAGTTCTAAATATTTGGGTGTTTGCAACAGCCATTTCAATTTGATATATCTAATAACTGATGGACACAGTATTATTTCCGGATTGAAATGAGGTTTATTGTACTAACACAAAATGTGCAATATTAGTTATTAGATATATCAAATTGAAATGGCTGTTTCAAACAACCAAATATTTAGAACTAAAAATGATTTAGATTAATAGGGGTGCCCAAACTTTTTCATATGACTGTATCAAGGCTGTTCCTGTTCCAGGGGTCCCAAGGTTCCCAAGAGACCTTCCCTTGCATACCATCCCGTGTACTTAAAGGAGGCCATCAGGTGGGTTATCTCATCGGTAGAGAAGTGAGCAAGAATAAAGGGTTTCCACTTTTTGAAGAATTTTTCAGTGTGCAGTTCCTTACGATACTCCGCCTCCAGCTTGTCAGATATCAAGTATTGCATTAAATTTTCCACCAGTAGAGACATGGGGGGGATTTGTGGCTTCAGCCAGAAGAGCAGGAGGTTGCGCTTAGCAACCAATATTGCGATATGGGCAAGGCCAGGAAGAGGTTGTGGAATAGTTTCGGCTGGCTCCCCAGATTCTGTAGGGTCAGGGGGTCGTGAATAGTGAAAGATCAGCAAGTCATGCGACTTGGATAGCCTGATGTGCTAATGCTGACCGACAAAATCAATGAAAGAATCCCAAAAATTTTGTGTAGAGGGGCATTCCCAAATTCCATGCCACAGGGATGTAGCTGAAGCGTGACACTTGGGGCAGAACTGTCGCCTGTCTGGGCAGGTTTGTGATGGTGGGAGATTGAAGCCATAGTATGCGTTGTGTACTATCTTGAGGTGGGTTTCTCTCCAGGACTCACAGATTACTTCTTTTCGCACTCTCTGAAGGCCCTTGGTGATCTTTTCCGGGAGATCAGGGTCATTCAGTTTAAGGCCCCATTTAACAAACGGAGATTTCCCATCTTTGCTCCAATCCCAATCCCTCAGAATACCATAGATATTTGAGAGAGTAAAAGCAGAACTGTGACAGCTCCTGAGAGAATCAAGCCCATTAGGAGAGCACAGCCTGGTCAGATCCTTTAGTTTAGACTTGCAAAAGGAGAGAATTTGTAATGCTGGAAATACATGGGCTGGGGGAAGGGAGAATCGGTCTCTCAACGCAGAAGGGGTCAGCCACCTTTTTTCTTCTAAATGCATTAAATGTTCTGCTCGTGTCACCCCCCTTTCCCTCCACAGTCGAAACATAGGATTTTCCCGACCTTGGGGGAAGTCGGAGAGTTCCCATAGGGGTAGTGCTTTGGATATTTGGTATGGTAGTTTTAAGAGCTTGCATATGTGTTTCCAAGTTGCGATTGTGTCTTGTAACAAAAGGGAGCCTCTAATCTCTCGGTGGATTTGAGAGAGCTTAGAATGTAT
This sequence comes from Phyllomedusa bahiana, assembly GCA_025379985.1. Classification (NCBI taxonomy): domain Eukaryota; kingdom Metazoa; phylum Chordata; class Amphibia; order Anura; family Hylidae; genus Phyllomedusa; species Phyllomedusa bahiana. Next base: position 18,047 of record JAODAL010055226.1, read on the forward strand.
TAGCGCAAGGGTTTTTCAAGGGGCTCAAATCCCTCTAAATTAAATTTCGATATTGCTAGTTTTTCCCCCCAAAATCCAGAACGTGCTGTGAGGCCGCCAAATTATAAAACCCGGACATTGGGAATTTAGCCCTTTCCGGCCCGGGAGCATCAGCTTGGCAAGCCTACCGAGGTCTCTTCCCGCCCAAAAAAACGGGTAAAAGAGGATAAATTTTTATTTTTCTGGGGCCGTTTTAGAAGGGGAAGGGTTTGGGCTTGGGAAAGCATATATCAAATTTGCTGACATCACCTGACAGGGAGGGGGGGTTCGCCATTGGGGAGATGTCTAAAATTTTTTTTTTAAAAAGGGGGAAAGTTCAGGGTAATGGTCTTGGGGGTCTGCCTATTTTTTTCCCCAAATAAGTAATATGTGAAATTCGTGGGGTCCCATTTTTGGTTTTGCCGACAGATTTTGGGGGGGGTTCCATTTCCCAAATAGCCATCTTGGAGGCGTTAACTTTTTAGGGAAATCTGCCAAATTCACTAGGAAAGAAAAACCCTAAAGGGGGTAGAAACCCATCAGAGAGAAATAAAAGCAGGTCGTCGGAAAAAGGGGGCGAGTTTACCGCTGGGCCTACCGCTATCCCAGAAAAGAGGTCCGATCCTCCAAAAAGCAAAAAGGGGTTCCAAGGCGATTCAAAACAAGGGGGGCAGGGAAAGCCCGGCGAGTCCTTTAAAAGGGAAAAAAAACTTTCGAAAGGAACCCCGGGGTTGGCACCGTCTTGGGGTTACTGTAAAAAAACAGTCAGAAATTTTTTAAATCCCTCTTATCCCCATCGCTGGGGAAACCATCCACAACCCCCCCCCCCGACATTGCCCAAAATTTTTTTCAGCGTCATTGCAATCATGACAGGGGGCCCGGTGGGGGGAAAACCCGGACTTCACATTCTCGAGCACAAACAGAACTTTTTGAGGTTGCTCACTGGCCCCCTTTAAAAACCCCTTTTGTGATGGGCCAATGAGGGGGCAAAAAAGGGGCCAGCCTGTTTCCCAGACCCTTGGACAGCATTTAAACTGATCATCAGTGAATTGGCCGTTATGAGGAGGGAAGGGGGGATTTTTGCCTTTTTTGGGTTTAAATTTTATTAAGGCGTTTTTTAATTTCGGGCCCTGCAACGCCTTCCTGAACTTTTTGGTTGAAGAAAAGGGTAAGCAATGGGGTCAGTGGTTCAATAAGTACTTTATATACCCCCCGGAAAAGTGTCAGGGCCCTGACCTTTCCGCAGTAGAGGCGGATAGCTATTTGTCCCTCCGCGTTGTGACTCGCTAAGGATGCGGGTTTTTCCCGCGGATACCCTGGGGAGGGGGAGGGAAAATTTTTGGAAAATTTCCCCTACCATTGGGGGTTTCCCGTCATCTAGGTTTTTAGCCCCCTAAGGTTAACTGTTCATAGAACGATTAAGGGGTATCATTGATTTTATAGGGGTTGAGGTGCCCGGGGGGGCCAAACCGGGGTTAGGATCGAGGGAATGTGGAGGGGGGTACTCCATAAGTAGTCTAATAGTTTTTTGCCGCTTTGTTCCCGTACGGGAAAAGGGGGATTTCAATGAGATCTTGAAACCTCTTCTTTCCGCCCCAACCAAGTTCAAAAATCTTTTTGCCTGTTCCCGTCCCTCCGGGCCTCCTCCGAACATTTTTTGGAGGAATCTAGCTAGGAGCGCCTCACCGTTCAAAGCCCAAATTTTTCCTCATTCAGTTTGCGTTGTATTTGAGGTGGAGCTTTAATACGCCCCCTCGGGGACAGATTTGGCCAAGCCCAGTTAAAGGGATTCTCAGAGTGTTCCCCATTGGTTCAAAAACTCCAACCCCACCCGAAGTAGATCGCGAACCTCGGTTTCTTGCCAGAGGGGGGAACCGCCAAAAATTTAAACCCCTTTTGGGAAAAAACACGTATTCCGTCACCACGGGGGAAGACGGTCCTGGGTTTTAAAATCCCGATGTTCCCCAGCCGTCTTTGGAGCCGGGGGAGACCAAGACATAGTCCAGCCTTGCCATGAGTTTTTTAGAGGGAGAGAAGAACAAAATTCCCTGCTATCCGGATGGAGACTCTCCCCCTCTCTAGCCTGTGGATTTAATAGGCGTTGTAGGGTCCCCATCTTTGGTCTCCCGGCTGAAACCGCGAGGGAACCGACCCCCAAACTCTTTTCCTTCCAAAATTTCGTCTAACACTATTCATAACGCCCCCCCATATGACAGCTGTCCAGGTCCCCCTGGATACGTCCGCCAGGGGTTCAAAAAATTTTGCTCGGTATTGGGGCCCTATACATTGAAAAAGCGATTGGTTACCATTATGGCAATTCAAATGGGACCAACGACCCGCCTGGGCTGAACATGTGAGATTCAATTACAGGGAAAATTTTTGGTACTAAGGGGGAGGACCCCCTGCCTTTTTTCCCTCTACCCAGGGGGGGCCTAAACTTTGGGGACCCACACTTTGCATCCGAAAAAAAACTTATGAGGCAAAATTTTCTCTCAGGAAACAAATGCTGGGGGGGCTTTTTTTCAGGTGTCTAAAATCCCCCATTCTTTGTTTCGGGGAATGGAGCCCCTTTACGTTCACGTGACACTTCAGGCCCAGGGGGGGGGGGAGAGTGGAGTGACTGTTGGAGGGTAAAAGAAAACGCTATAAGGGAAGTGATGTTGTGTAGGACCAAACTCAATCCTCAACCCAAAAATTTAAAATAAACTAAAATAAAAAAAAAAAAAAATAAAATTGAAAATAAAAACCCGGGTAATAATTAAAAAAAATAAAAAATTTTAGAATAAAACCCAACAAACACGCAGAAGTCAGGAACCCGGTCGCCAGACCCTTTTTTTTCGTGTTTAAGGGCTTCACTTTTTCTGCCACAGGGGGGCGGCGTGTGCTTAATTTCTCTTATTTTCCGCACATCCCTTGCCCAAAAAAAAGGGATGTAACAGGAGTAGCCCTCTTTAAGAGACTGGGCCAACCCGTGGGCCCTAAAAAGTTGAACTACGAGAAAACCAAAATTTAATCAAAAAAGAGTTTAAAGGAAACATTACTTTTTCATTGCAAAAAATATATAATGAAGGGTCAGAAAAAATTGGGCGGCGTCCGCCTCACATTAAATGAAGGGAAATAACCAACAAGGGGAGGGGTTTAAGGGGGGAGGGAAGGGGGGGGGGGTACTTTTTTTTTTTTTTTTTTTTTTTTTGGGGTGGGGGAATTTTTAAAAAACCCGGTCCCCTTTGGGTGAAGCCCCGGTTTTCCATTTTCTGGAAAAACCCGGGGGAAAAAGAAAAGGTTTTCAAAATTTTTTTGAATCTTCCTGGGGGGGGTTGGGGGAAGGGGTTTTTCCCCGGGGGTCGGTTGGGGTTTTTTTTGGGGGGGGGGGGGGGGTTTGGTTTTTGGGGGGGGCGGGGTTTTTTGTTTGCGATAGGCTTTGAGGAGTCTTGTTTTTATTAAATCACAGTAATAAATTTTTAATGACAGTCCCCGGGTTTTCTGGCAGTGGTCGACCCTATTTTGCCAGAAGAGGGTTCAGGGGGAAAAATGCGCCCTTAAACCCTGCCTACGGTTTTCCCCAGGGGTTGTGGGGGGCGGTTTGACAGAGGCCTTTTTTCCCCTTTTTTATGCTTTCAGGGGCCCCATATCCGGGGGTTGCTCCTGCAAGAGCGATTCTCGGGGCCCTATTTTCAAAAGAGGTCCGAGGGCCTTGTGAAATGAGGGAAATTTGCGGTCGCATGTCATTTTCAGCTTTTAAGTGGGGATACCTTTTTGCTTATTCGCCCCCCTGGGGTTATGCAGCTAATTCGTTTCGTGGTTAGGGAGGCCCGCAGGGATGCTTTAATGCCCTGGAGCTCAGGGGCTATATAGGGGACCCCCAAAGCGATGGCCTTGTAACCAAATGGGGGGAGCTTGAGAAACAGAGGCTGAGTGTTTAGGGACGCAGATGCAATGTCTTGGGGGTTGGGGGAGTGGCCTGAGAGCCCGGACCCGCGGGGGGGCCATGCGTAGGCCCCATGATGGGACCCCCCCGAGGCTGGGGCGGGGAGGGGGACGGTCTTTTCGGCCCTCCTGAGGTGTATTCTCCCAGCGCCCAACCCGGGGATAGGGGATGTTGCCCTCTGCGGGGGGTGATTGGCTCATACAGCGACCGACGGGGCTGTGGCAGGGGAAAACGGGAGGCCACGGACCTCACCTCCTCTGGGACGCCGGAACGGAAGTTGTCGTTTTCTTTGAAGTGTGCATCTCTTCTACTTTATCCCTTTAATTGGGACATGTAGTTTTCCTTCAGGTCTCCAAATTGTTCGCAAAATTACAAAAGGTTTTATGAATTTTTTTTTAAACCAAAAAGGAAACATTTTAAAAAACCTTTTGGGTGCTTTTCCGGTGCGTTTTTGATGGTTTTTTTTTGCAGCAATGTACAGCATTTAAAAAAGGGGTTATCATTTGGCGTTCATGCTGTTTGCTAATTTTCTCAATTGCGTTTGAAATAGAGGGGTGTCTCTCCTCGACAGGCTGTCTCTCGTCTCAGCAGGCGTTTCTACCCCCCCGCAGGCGTGTTCTCCTTACAGGCGTGCTCTCCTCCCAGGAGGTTCCTCCTCCGAAGAACTGTGACATCATTTTGTTTTAACGGGGGGCAAAGGGTTTCTGGGTATAAAGCTCTTAGCCCCTCTTCTTTTTTTGCCCTTTGGGGTCCAAAACCCGCAAGCCCTTTCATTGTCTTATTTTAACAAAGTACATTGAAACCGCAGCTTTATCTTTTAGTGGTCTTAACCAAATTTTTAGACAACAGCAGAGACCTTTTCCCAAAAAACAAGGGCAAATGTCACTTCAAGTAAAAAATCCTGCTTGCTGTCAGTAACATGGGTGAAAACAATGGAGGGGAAGCACCACTTTTAGAAAAGACCCTTCAAACCTTACTAACTTTCACTAATTGGGTGTTGGGGCAGCGGTTTGGTTTTAGCTTTACAACGAAGGGGTTTGGAGTTTTAGTCCCTCACAGAGTATTTTTTTTTTCCCCCCTAAATTCCCAAAAATTATTTGAGACCCAAAAATAAATTCAATCCTATAAAGATAAAAAATATATATATTAATTTTAAAATAAAATTTTTTTTAACAATAATATTTATATATGTCAATTCGAAAAAGTAAATCATTTTCCTATGGTTAAAGTTTGGGATGGGTTACAAAAAATTTTAAATTTTTGGGACCACAAAAATAGGGGAGCTTTGTGTGGGTATAAGAAAAAAAATTTTTTATGTCCCCCAAAACATATTTTTCATATCTTTACATAAATGTACAATTTATAAAAGAAAAAAAAAAAAAAAAAAAAACTGAAAAGGGGGTTTGAAAATCCCAACCTTTAGGAACCCTACTTTTCCCTTTGGGAAATTACTAACGTGTTTGCCCTTAAAATTTTTTTCCCCAGTTAAGATTGGGGGATTTTTGTCTCAACTGGTTGCCCTTCCCTTTTTCCCGTTTCCTGTTCCCCGGTTCCTATATAAACTCCTCAAGCCTGTTGTTCACTGCTTGAGTATTGTGTTTGCCCCCCTTTCCAGTCCCCCTCGCCTGGGAACTTGCCGTCCAGCCTTTTTCCTGTTCATTGCAAATTAACCCCCGCCCCTAACCTTTTGCCCCTGCGCTCCACCCCTTAACCTCGTGCACTTCTGACCAAGGGAACAACCCATTAAACCCCCGGGGACCCCTTCCCCCATTTCCCCCTTCCCCCTGTGTTTTTTCCCAGCCCCCATTGGATTCCACAGTAAACACCCGTATCGGGGGCAAGAAACTCAACCTAAGATGGAGTCCGCTGGGGCCCGGGGGCCCGAAGCTCGCTTCAAGCAACTGCAACAAAGGTGGCTAATATGGGGCTCTTAAGCAGGGGGGGTTTAAAATAATTTTCGACGCTCCCTGAAGGTCAGAATGCCCACAATATTTCCCAAATGGAAAAGGACAAGCCCTTTAAAAGCTAAAGTGGGAACCGTTCAACCTAAAACCCACCATACTCCACCGGAGAATCAAGCCCCCCGGGCCTTCCCCTTTGGTGCCTGTGAAGAGCCCA
>JAODAL010055227.1:0-24108 GCA_025379985.1 Phyllomedusa bahiana
AAACACGTTCTGTTATGTATTTGAAATACAAGATTTTTTTTCCCCACCTTTAATTCCCCTTGGGTGACTAAAAAATTTTTGGATTCAGTTTAAGTGCAAGCTGCCTCAATGAACAAACCCTGTAGTGCGCCAAAGTAAAAAAACACGTATCTGTTATGTATTCGTATAATACAAGATATTTTTGGCACTTTTCAATTCACCTGTGGTGACTATAAAATTGCTGGATTAAAATTTTAAGTGCAAGCTGCCTCAATGAACAAAGCTGTAGTGCGCCAAAGTCAAAAAACACGTATCTGTTAGTATTCGTATAAACAAGATAATTTTTGGCACCTTTCAATTCACCTGTGGTGACTATAAAATTGCTGGATTAAAATTTTTAAAGTGCAAGCTGCATCAATGAAAAAAAGGGCTGTATGCGCCAAAGTCAAAAAACACGTATCTGTTATGTATTGGGTATAATACAAGAAAAATTTTTCCACCTTTCAATTCCCCTGTGTGACTATAAAATTGCTGGATTAAAATTTTAAAGTGAAAGGGTGGATATATCAAAAAAGGTGGAATGGAAAAAATTGAAAATGAACACCTATCTGAAATGTATACTGATAATAAAAGTGCAGTTTTGCACCTAACAAAGAAAACCTGCAGTTACTAGAAAAAAATGTGTATCCTATAAGTTCAGGCTGCCTAATATCCAGGAAATATTTCAATAGAAAACTGTTAACAATAAAGCTTTTGCAGTGCAATGTCTAAAACTAAGTCTTGGTGAACTTTTTTCCAGTATTCTTTATAGAGCTTGTCTGTGTTCGCCCGGGGGCCCCCCCCCTCCCCCCCCCTCCCCCACCGTGACTTTACAGCGGTAAATGCTCCTTTAAAATTCTCTACCTAACTACATAAAATCTTCCAATTTTCTAATCTAACTAAATTGTAAGGGTCACAGCTAATAGTAGAGGTTTCTCTGTGACGAAATAGAATAATTTCGCTGAGGGTGTTTTGGACACAAGCAGACGCACGTCCTTCTGCTCTGAGACGCTGAGAGACACTGAGGCTGAACAGGAAGCGCTGTTCTATGTAAAACGAGGTCATGTGATTTTTTCCAGCCAATTTGCAAAACCCTACCACATCCCAGTCCCTGACGTCGCACACACATCTCACCCTGCTCTATTCTGTAAGCTGATTTGCTGGCCGCCAAAAAGACAGGAAGCGCCGAAAATGGCGCGATTAAATTTAAAAGATGATGCACAGATTTTAACCTAAATTATCGCATGATCTAAAAATTTCGATCAACATAAAAACTGTGCCGATTTCAACTTTGTCGATAATAATCGCTCAACACTAGTGTTCACACATCTGAAACACTTACCAGAAGTACTGTATGTATTATGCCTGTGGAAATGCTGCATACGAGTGGATTCTTTTTAGAGCAGAAGAAACATGCATTGTAGTTAGGCTGTCACCATTTAACTTCTTAGCCCCCCACAAAGAAGTAGATATATAAAAAAAAAAAAAAAAATACCCAGGCATACATTGTATGAAAAGGTAGCAGATAACAAGCCAAGGAAATGGGAAACCTCATTTAATCTCCATGGGTATAGGCAATAAAACTGGTAGTACATTTTTTTGGGTATATTGACCCAGCAGGAAATTTGCAAATAAGGATACAATGAAATAAAATTACAGAAATGAGTGATGATAGGTTGAGAAAGCAACAAGTGAAGGAGGACTCATGGTGGGATGATGTTTTCATTCTTAAACCCAGCAAATTGGTTCAGAGGCCTAGGTTGATGGCTTAAAGGGAAATTACAGATGATTATGCAAGGTGTACTGCTCATAAACAGAATGTATGTGTGTATTAAATGTTTAGTGCTCACCATAAGTAGAAAAACTAAAAGAATCAAATAGTTGTATCTTGCCGTGACTTGGGAGGATATAATATCTTCTCCTCAGGGCATAATCAACTTCCATCTGTTTGATGAGCTTAATATGTGTTGGTGATCCCTTTTCTTTGAGGAATCCAGCATGGAGAATAGGGAAAAAGAAGCATGTAAATAAAAAGTCTGGCTGTGCATAAGAAATCCCCCCAAAGAAATGGGATCCGATCTTATAATATTTGTTCAAAAGAAGGAATAGTTAGGGTAATTTTATAATTTTTTTATATTTATATGATTTTTATATATTTTTTAATTATTCTTTGTTCTCATTCAGTATATATTAACTAGAGATATGCATATATCTAGGGCCCCTCACTACCAGACTGGATGGAGCCTAATTGAAAACATATTGCCTGGATGTAAAGGCCTATTCAAATGAATGAAATATTACTCCTTAGAGTAGAACAAGGAACAAGAGTCTTTGTTTAACCAGCAGAATACGTCAGAAGGTGTAGGTTGTAATGTATATGTATTAGCGTGTTTCAAACCATTGAATAGGAATTAGTTATTTCATGGTTTAAATTGATTGGCTGATGTATTCTTACAGGGGAAGGGGGGTTTCAGCTATAAGATCACGAACTTGAGGGGAGCTAGTCAGACATTTTGGGTATATGCAAATGCTGTATTCTGATTTTGTCTCTCAATGCTTGCATTGAAATAAATCTTGGATACTTTTACCTTCAATTGATTTTTTATTTGAAAACCCGATCACATTTGAAACACTTTATTAGCAATAATAACTGTCGTCCCAGAAGGAAGCCTCTTCTAAGGATAATGCACAAGGAAGCCTGCAAACAGTTTGCTGAAGACAAGCAGACTAAAGACATGGATTACTAGAACCATGTCCTGTGGTCTGTTGAGATATGATACACTTATTTGGTTCAGATGGTGTCAAGCATGTGTGGCGGCAACCAGGTAAGGATTACAAAGATACAGTAAGTGTGTCTTGCCTACAGTCAAGTAGGGCAGTGGAATTGTTTGGGATTGCATGAGTGCCGCCGGCTGTGGGGAGCTACAGTTCATTGAGGGAACCATGATGCCAACATGTACTATGACATACTGAAGCAGAACATGATCCCATCCCTTCCGGGCCACAGAGCAGTATTCCAACATGATAACAAACCCAAACAAACCTCTGTCCTGCTAAAGAAAATGAGGGTAAAGGTGCTGGACTGGCCAAGCATGTCTCCAAACCTAAACCGTACTGAGCATCTTCGGGGCATTCTTAATGGAAGGTGGAGAAACACAAGATCTTTAACATCCACAAGCTCCATGATGTCATCATGAAAGAGTAAAGAGGATTCCAGTGGCTGAAACCTGTGAAGCTCTAGTGAGTTAAGGGAGTTAAGGCAGTGCTAGAAAATATTGGTGGCCACACAAAATATTGACACTTTGGGCACAATTTGTTCATTTTCACTTAAGGGTGTACTCATTTTTGTTACTAGAGGTTTAGACATTGATGGCTGTGTGTTGAGTTATTTTGAGGGTACTCCAAATTTAGACTGTTATACAAGCTGTACACTGACTACTTTACATTGTATCAAAGTGTCATATATTTAGTGTTGTTGCCTACAGAGGGGATTTGTGGCTCCCAGAATAATCAAAGGGGATTCCCCTGCTCCATCGGGTCATTCTAGTGCCAGATGGAGCCTGAGGATCATTTATGCAGTCAGTAATCCCAGGGCTGCTTGCATAGAAGTCTGCTTTCATATTGACACAGAGTGTAATTTTTTAGCAAACAGAGGTATGCTTATACATTTCTATGTGTATAAATAATGTATTATACAATATTAATCCCTTCATTGGATTAATATTTGTAAAAAAAAAACATAAAAAAGTGTGGAAAAAGATAACTAAAATTAAATGAAAAATGATTGAGCATACATTACACACAAAAATAACAAAAATAACCCCTACACATATTAGGTATCCACACAACCATAATAACCTGTAGAATTAATCTAACTGGTTACAAAGGATGAAACGTGAATGGTCTCTCTGTCTCTCTCTCACTGTTATACCAGTGGTGGCTCACCACACAGGCCAGAAACACTTGTGACACACTTTACACTACACAGTGGCATCAATTGTATATCCTTACTACAGCTTGAGATTTGCCTCCAACGTAGTCACCTCTCTTCACAGGGCTTCCCATGATAACTTCCAGTTGTGTTTCTGTAGACTATATGTGCAGGGTTTCCAACAGCCACATTGCCAAACTATACAAAACATGCAGAAACAGTTTAAAAAAGAATAACACAATGCCACATGTTAACATTTCTCACAGTCTTTCAGGACATCATCGCCTGCAGTCAAACTTTGCTGCATCTTTATAAATAGATTTCTGGCATCCTAAGGCTGTTAGATTTGGACTAAGTAGTATAATGTTGTACCATGTTAGCCATAGAAAGTAGTAGAAGAGTGAAGAAATCTGGCAATACCTTTTAGAGGCTAACTGAGTATATTTGATAGTGAGCTTTTGAGAGGACTAGCTCCCTTCTTCAGACAGTGTAATACAACAAACTGAAAATACCCCAGACTTTTTTATACACAAAAGACATGGATCTTCAAAGGATCTTAGAATTCTTAAAAATAACAAAATGCAATATAGGTAGAGCAGTTATTTACAACAGGTCAAGAAATAAACAGTCTGGAAACTTGTGAGGCGTGACGGGAGTGATCAGTAATTATTTCTCTTATCTCTATATGTAATCAGGGGAGATTTGTTGCTCTCACAGTTCACACATAGTTTCACACATAGTTTGTGTGATTAGGAGCGACAATGTCCCATTATAACCTATGGAGGAGAATTGACCAATCAGAATAGGAGCGACAATGTCCCATTATATCCTATGGAGAAAAACTGACCAATCAATTCAAAGGGGACATCAAAATTCAGTAAAAATGCGAAAGAGCTGATTGGTTGAAGCGGCGGGGGTTTCGTCCAGCTTAGCCAATAAAGGGAGTACTTCCTAGAGTTCTATGGGGAAAAGAAATGTCAGGCGCATTGCGTTTTGGCATATGTACATATGGCTGCTTTTTACATGTGTTGAAATAATATATGATTTTAAATCAAAAACCGGGGGGAAGAGCTGTTTGTTGCTGTGCCCCCCACACCACGGAGCTGCATAGGCGCTTCAGAATCTTGTTGTTGTTTGCTAAACCGCTTGGCCGCGGGCACCCCCTGGGATCATCACACTCAGCGGATCCTCCAAAAACAGAGACCATAGCCCTAATCAGGTGAGCCACACATCTTGTTTTTGTTTGCAATCAGAATAGGAGCGACAATGTCCCATTATATCCTATGGAGAAAAATTGACCAATCATATTCAAAGGCGGGACAGTTCCAAATACAGTAAAAAAATGAGAAACGAGTGATTGGTTGAAGCGGCGGGGCTCGTCCAGCTTAGCCAATCAGAGCGCGAGCTACTTTCTCATAGATTTCTATGGGGAAAAGAAATTCTGAGCGCGCTCTGTTGATAAAAATCATGTTTATTTTCTTTTTTTTCGTTGCACCCAATACTATTGACCCTTGGCTAACGAAAATAAAGAAAAAACATGATTTTATTGATTTAATATTTTTTTTTCGTTACCCCAATATTATTATTCTTTTAATATACACATCGGAACAACTTCTGTAGTTTTAAATTTGGATTTTGCCATGTTACCAGTTTGAATTTTGTTTGCATTAGAAAAACCCATAGAGCGTCGCTCGCTCTTCCCATTGGCCCAAAATAACGGCGCCTTTTAAAACTTAGCCAACACAGAGCGCCCCTCAGAATTTCTTTTCCCCATATAACTCTATGAAAAAGTATCCGCGCTTGATTGGCTAAGCTTGGACAGCCCCCGCCGCTTCAACAATCAGCTCGTTGCATTTTTAACTGAAATTTTGAACTGTCCCCCCTTTGAAAAAGATTGGTCAATTTTTCTCCATAGGATATAATGGGACTTGTCGCTCCTTTTCTGATTGGTCAATTCTTCCCCCAAAAGGTTATAATGGGTCATGTCGCCTATTCTGATGGCTGGTTTATGCCGACCAATAAAGAAAGCTTTAAACAATTTGAATTACTGTATGTCCCGAAATTCTCTCTATTGGCAATTCCCTATGTAGCGCCGGTTCTCGGCGACAAACCCGTTGTTCGGGTTTTTAACTGCTTTATTTGTAAAGAAGGGTTCGGCTCTTTATCTGACAATGTTTTACCATTTAATAAAAATAATTTTTTATAATATTTCATGCCGCACGGCGTTTGAGCGCCGAGATTTCAGAGCGCCCATCTCTCCATAAACTAAAATTTGGGAGAAGTAGCTCGCCTCTGATTGGCTGAGCTAGCCGAGCCCCCGCTAGCTCAGCCAATCACCTCTTTTCAGCATTTTTACAGTATTTTGAACTATCCCGCCTTTGGTTCTGATTGGTTCTAAACTTCCCCATAGGTTTTAATGGTTCCCACTGTCGCTCCTATTTGATTGGGCCGGTTTATTCCGACCAATCAAATAGCTTCCTGAATTTGAATTACTGTATTTCCTGGCAATTTTCAATATCCTAATTCTTGAAATTAGGAATTTGGAAAGTGATTGTTTTTTGTTTTTTTTATTTTTTTTAGGTTTCAGCTCTTTTCCTGAGAATGTTGAACGCCTTTAAAAAGGCAATTTTTGATTCTTTACTCCGCACTGACATGTGGAATGATTTCTCGCTGTCCAGCCTGCCTTGCATCGGAACAGTTTTTCGGGCGCAGTCCCGCAGGGCGCCTAAGTCCCCGCACTGTTGCCATGTTCCCGCACTGTGCCCCCACACACACGGGGGCGAGGCGCAGGGAACTTTTGCCCAAGTATGAGCGCCCGCCTCGAACGGCGAATGTTTGGCGCAGCGCCGCATGCGCCTCGGTCCCCGCACTGCGCCTCACACACTAGCGGGGGCGCGGCAGACTTTCCCCGCATGTATGCCCCGCACTACACCCCGGGCGCCGAATCATAGGCGCAGCGCCGCACTGCGCCTCAGTCCCACACTGCGCCTAACACACAGCGGGCGCGGCGGACTTTACATTGTATGTATGAGCGCGCCCCGGCCCGAAAAAAAATTTCAGGCGCAGATTCCGCCGGAAAACTGACGGAAAGGTGCGCCCCGACCCGGCGAGATTCATACATGTCGCCCATAATGTTCACACATGAATAATGTCAGATTTAAATATCCTGCAAATCAATAGTAACAGACACTTTATTAGGCACCTAAACACTTTATTGAAGGTAAATATTATATAGATCAAAGTTGACAATATTAAGAAATTTTAGTAATTATTTTCTCTTTTAAATACATGTCAAATATACTTATGTACTTTATTAAAGGCAAATCACACATAGATTAAAGCTGACAACAGTCCTTTTTTTTTTTTTCCTTTTTAACCCATAGTTGCCAACTTTCGAAAATAAAAAAGCAAGAGATTTTAGTGGGCGGCGCGTGTAGCGCGCCACGGCAAAATTTGCATGGACACGCCCATCTTGTTGGTTTGCCAACCCCTTCAAAAAGCCACACCTCACTCTCACCTAATTTGATAACGCTTTGGAAGAAAGCCAGTTAGATCCCCTTTTAAGCCAGTAGTAGCCCCCAAACCAGGAGGCCCTTACAGGCCGATAGATGCCCCTTTAGAAAAAGTAATGCCCCTCTTAGCAGTAAACCCAAAAATTGTAGCCAGTAATGCCCCCTTTGTTAGCCAGTAGGTGCCACCCTTGTTAGCAATTTGTGCCCCCATTGTTAGCCAGTAAGATGCCCCCAATGTTACCGGTATGCCCCATTGTTAGCCAGGTATGCCCCATTTTGCCGGGAAAGTGCCCCATCTGTACCAGGTTTGCCCCCATTGTTTCCAGGTATTGCCCCCGGTTGTTCCCAAAAGGTTTTGCCCCCTTTGGGTTTTCCAGAGATGTCCCCTTTGGGTTGCCAGTAGATGTCCCCTCTGTTCAGGTATGCCCCCATCTTTTTCCAGGTAGTGCCCCATCGTTACCAGGGGGATTGTGCCCCATCTGTTAGCCAGAAGATTCCCCTCTGTTAGCCAGGTAGATGTCCCCTCTGTTAGCCAGGTAGTGCATCCATCTTTAGCCGGGTTTAGTGCCCCATCTGTTTGCCGGGTGGGCCCCCATCTGTTAGCCAGGTGGGTGCCCTCGTTGCCAGTAGTGCCCCATCTGTTAGCCAGGTAGTGCCCCATCTGTTACCAGGAAGTGCCCATCTTACCGGGTTTAGTGCCCCATTGTTAGCCAGGTAGTGCCCCCTCTGTTGCCAAGTGCCCCCTGTTGACGGGTTGTCCCCTTTGGCCATTTAGCCCCCCCTTTTTAGCCGGGGTAGACCCCCCAAAAAGCTAAAAAAATAAAATAATAAATTCCACTTCCCTTACCGGCTCCTTAAGAAATATATTATCACAACTTGTTTTGAATTGAAAATTTTTTTGGGCCTTAAATTACCACAAAATTTCACACATGCATAATTTTTAATTTAAATATCCTGCAAATCAACAGTAACAACATTTATTAAGCACCTAAACATTTTATTGAAGGAAAATCCTAAAATAAATTTGAAATTTTAAAAAAAATTTTGAAATATTTTTTCTTTTAAATTTCATGTCAAATTACGGGGATGTAGAAAAAAAACTTTTTTTTTTTTTAAAAAATTTTAAATAAAGAATTTTATATTTTAAATTGGGAAACTCTCCCTTGGATCTTAAAGTATTCGGGGGTTTTGATACGAATAATGTAAATTTTAAATACCTTGCAAATAGCAACCTGCCCCCCTTTTAATCGTGTTTCCAAAAGTTTGTGTAACTTGTTTACAGTTCTTTCCTGCCAATAAAACCCTTGTTCCTTAAAATTGATTTCAAAAACGAGACATTTTTTTGTATCATAACTGCCTCGTGGGCCTGTAAAGAAGGGGCAAAACCTTTAGGCTTTTAAAATTTGTTTTAATAAAGGGGATAAACCCTTTTGGGGTTTTTTAGACAATAACAGTTTCCTTCACCAAAACCTCTGGCGTCCTTGTTTCCACGTGCGCCGGGATCCGCCATTTTGTCTATAGTTGCATCCGTTTCAGAGGAACTCCGCCACTGAAGGAACCGCGGCTGCCGTGTTTAAAGGGCTACGGTGCAAAAAAGTCCTGTAGGTGCCTCTGAGCATAGTGCCTCTAAATATATGCACAAACCCTACTCGGTGAGTGAATTTTCTACCTCCCACCCTTATATTGTTTTAACATATTTCACGATTGTGCGCCCCCCTTTTTCTCCTTTTTTCTTTTCTACAGAATGAAAATCGGTGCCGCACACCGATCCTCAGGGTGATCGGCGCCGCCGCAGCATAGCTGCAGCGATCCGACACCCGGACATGGCAGTGGGGAGCCTTGTGAAGGCCCCCGTCACTCCCATGTCCTGGTGTGCCCCACTTCCGTCCGCAGACAGGAAGTGGGGAAACCGCCATCCTGGTACAGTCTAATGCATTGTCTATGCAATGCCTTAGACTGTATTGACAATCGCGCCACCTATTGGTCAAGCACCCTAGGTGGACTCAATGTTAAAGTAAAAAAAAAAAATGTTTGAAGTTTAAAATTACAAAAAAAATTACTAAAAGTTGAAATCACCCCCTTTCCCCATTTTACAAATAAAAACAATAAATAATTTTAAAAAAGTTACACATATTTGGTATCCCCAAAAAATGCACCCTCACTACGTCCCTAGGTGGAAAAAAGTTATTGGTCCACAACTGGCTCCGCGGACAAAATTCAAAATAGAAAAAAGTTTAGAAATTTTTTTACGGTAAAACCAAAACATATACGGAAACCCTAGTGTTTTAGTATGTCGGATGTTATCAACCTGTAAATACAGATAAACAAATATTGAGAAGTTTTAAAAGAAACACCGCAAACAGGCAAAAACTTTTTTTCACAATTGTCCCACTTGAATTTTTTGCGATTTCCAGTACAGTGAAAAACACCATTAGAAAGTAAATCTTGTCCGTCAAAATAAAAGCCCGCATATCTCTATGTAGGGGAAAAAATAAAAAAGTTATGGCTCTGGGAAGGCAAGGAGGGAAAAACGAAAGTGTCAACAAAAAAAAACGCCGGGTCCTTAAGGGGTTAAAATTGATGTCTAAGCGACATAAATCATACATGTTGCCCTAAGTGACCTTTTATTTTCAGTCCTTGCTTAGGATTTTGTAGGGTTAGCCTCCATAGGGTGGGGGCACTCTTTTTGGGGTGGTTCCAATGCCACATATGTAGGTTGTAATACAGTTTATTTATAGGGATTTAGATTTTTCATCAACCTCTTTCAGGCTCCATTGGAATCAATACCATCAATCTTTATTTATTTTTTTTCAACAATGGAGTAAACTTTTGGTCCTGGTAATGCACAGTGAAAATAGAAGAAACTATTTCTTCACTGACCCTGGAATGGAATCTAAAACTGATACATCCTGATACTATTTAGGTCATGTAAGTGGATCCCACCACCTTCTTTCTTTTAATATCTTTGTTTTTTCCTGATATATGTTTAAAAAAAATAAGGTCTGAAACACTTTCTCTGCTTCAGGACTCCATCTCACCATCACTGACTCTTTACCCTTGGTGAGTAGTGATGAGCGATTGTGTCAACTATCGTTATCGATTCGATAGTCGATATTGGCAATTATCATGACGATATCCGATAGTCGATAACAGATTATCGCCGATGACCATTAAAGTCTATGGGAGAGGAACAACACCTTCATTCTTACACCCAAACAGGGCTGTAGAAGCTGGAATTAACATCCCCAACAGTAAACTGGATACCTGCTACATTTTAGGCAAGACAATTAGGCAACAAGAGTCACAGAAAAAAACTGACAGACTATTCACTATCCCTGTCTTGTACCACAGCATGACCCTTAAACCTGCATGACCCATAAATTAAAAAGTGCCAGTAGGCAGTATTATTTGAAGCATCATTTTACTTGAACTGGACATTTACTATCCCTATTCTGGAATGCAGCATGACCCTTAAACCTGTCTGACCCACAGATTAAAAAGTGCCGGAAAAAAGACTCTTTTAACCACCATTTTAGTTGAGCTGGACATTGACTATGCCTGTCCTGGACCGCAGCATGACCCTTAAAACTAAATGACCCACAGATTAAAAAGTGCCGGAAAAAGGAGTGGTTGAACCACCGTTTTAGTTGAACTGGACATTGACTATACCTGTCCTGTACCGCAGTATGACCATTAAACCTGTCTGACCCACAGATTAAAAAGTGCCTGAAAAAAGAGTCTTTGAACCACCATTTTAGTTGAACTGGACATTGTCTTTGCCTGTCCTGGACCGCAGCATGCCAGTTAAACCTGTCTGACCCACAGATTAAAAAGTGCTGGAAAAAGGTGTCTTTGAACCACCATTTTAGTTGAACTGGACATTGACTATACCTGTCGTGGATCGCAGTATGACCATTAAATCTGTCTGACAGACAGATTAAAAAGTGCCGGAAAAAGGAGTCTTTGAACAAAAGTTTTAGTTGACCTGTACATTGACTATGCCTGTCCTGGACCGCAGCAAGAGCCTCAATCCTGCATGACCCACAGATTAAAAAGTGCCGGAATAAAGTAGTATTTGAACCACCATGTTAGTTGAACTGGACATTTACTATACATGTACTGGACCGCAGTATGACCATTAAACCTGTCTGACCCAAGATTAAAATGTGCCAGAAACAGGAGTCTTTCAACCACCATTTTAGTTGAACTGGACATTGACTATACCTGTCCTCGGCCACAGCATGAGCCCCAAACCTGCATGAGCCCCACAGATTAAAAAAGTGCCGGAAAAAGGAGTCTTTTGAACCACCATTTTAGTTGAACTGGACATTGACTATGCCTCTCTTGGACCGCAGCATGACCCTCAAACCTGCATGACCCACAGATTAAAAAGTGCCAGAAGAAAGTAGTATTTGAACCACCATTTTAGTTGAACTGGGCATTGACTATACCTGTCCTGGACCGAAGTATGACCATTAAACCTGTCTGACCCACAGATTAAAAAGTGCCGGAAGAAAGTAGTATTTGAACCACCATTTTAGTTGAACTGGACATTGACTTTACCTGTCCTGGACCGCAGCATGAACCCAAAACAGTGTCTGACCCACAGATTAAAAAGTGTCGAAAAAAGGGGTCTTTGAACCACCATTTTAGTTGAACTGGACATTGACTATGCCTGTCCCGGATCGCAGTATGACCAATAAACCTGTCTGACCCACAGATTAAAAAGTGCCGGAAAAAGGAGTCTTTGAACAACCGTTTTAGTTGAACTGGACATTGACTATGCCTGTCCTGGAGGGCAGCATGACCCTTAAACCTGTCTGACCCACAGATTAAAAAGTGACGGAAAAAAGAGTCTTTGAACCACCATTTTAGTTGAACTGGACATTGACTATGTCTGTCTTGGACCGCAGCATGACCCTCAAACCTGCATGACCCACAGATTTAAAACAGGATGGAATCCCACCACCTCTTTGTTTCTCTTTTTTTTTAAAATTGTATTTAACGGGTTGTCTCACTACAGGGATTGCTAGCTATGTTAAAGATCTTGAAAAAAAACAAGTTTTTTGCAATATGCCTTTAAACATTCCCACCTATTCCTTTTTTTGACGCACCAAACCCCATAAAATTGTAAAACATCCCCCTTGACCACTGTTGAAAATTGTAAAACAAATGTTTTTTAAAACCATTTTTTTTATAATAGGACCTGGTTGCTGCTTTTCACGCAACATCCCCCCCAAAAATTCAAAACATGACCCTTTTTGGGCCCACTTTGACAATTGTGAAGAACAAATGTCTGTTAGAAACCAATTTTTCCAATAGGACCTTAGTAAAAAAAAACACAAGACCCACTAAAGATAAAGCAGGGGATAAACCTACAATGGTAAACAACCCACCCCGATATACCAAGACTTAGAAAATAAAACCATTTAAAAATGGTAAAAACCCCAGGAAAAAAAACCCTTAAGATTAAAACCTTTATTAATACTAGAAAAAGGAAAAAAAAAATTTAAATCTAAATTCTAAATCGTGCTCACAAAAACTAAAAAGTGAAAACATCCCTACTAAGGGTAGTTTTCACTTTTTAGTTTTTTGACACATTTAGGAATTTAGATATATTTTTTTTTCCCTTTATCTATGTATATTAAAAAAGGTTAAGTTTTAGTTTTTTTTCCTAGGATTTAACCTTTAAGTGGTTTGTAAAACCTGTAGTAAGCTGCTTTCACCAGCAAAACCCAAAAAATTATAAAAATAATTCTCAGCCACTGCAAAAAATTGTTTGGAAAATCCATTTAGAACCCACATTTTTTTTCCCAAAAGGACCTTGATTATACGTATCTCACAGCACCATACCCCAAACCATTGACAGTGCGAAATTTTTTTAAAAATGAAGGGTAAAGGGAAATACGTTTTTTTCATAAAACCTTTAAAATTTGGGTGTCTTTTAACAGTCTCCTCACCCAAAACCAGAAAAATGACCTTTGGAACTGAGAATAAAAATTGCGAAAGATAATTTAAAAAAATTTTTTTTACAAGAGGACCATTTCTCTTTGAAGAGGAATGTGAAAATAGACCGGAACTTCGGTGACCCGGCAAAATTTTTTGGGGGCCCCATATCATCAAAAGACCACGCCTGTTATCTTATGAAAGTCAAAACGTAAATTTCTGTGGAAAGCCGATGCATTGTCTTTTTTAATGCTCCCCAGCTTGCTGAAGGGCCCTCAGAATGACGCGGTGGGGCAGGTGACGGCTCGGGGGCCCTTCAATCATTTTGGGGACCCACAATCGATTGGTCGGAACATTCCAAAAACACGGGGTTGAGACGCAATATCGTGCACCATGATCTTAAGCCGGCCCCGTGTATTGTATGTGTCCCCTGCTTACGCGTTTTTGGGGAGGTGGTAAATAAAGGGGTTCCAGAGTCACCCATTAGGCTTTGCCCCCACGCCGCTGCCGCCGGGGTGCTTGGAAAACTAGTCTGTCAATTGCTGATGTTGTTCCACTGTGACATTTTAAGAACGTGAAGCAAACGCAACAGTGTCTCCAGTTGACCGTCCAGTTCCAATTCCTGCTTTTACTTCTATTTGGGTGGGTGGGGGAAGTGCTGATTTTTTCTTTTTTACGGGATCGAGGAGGGTGGCCCCCCAAAACTTTTTTTCAGTTTGATGGGCCCTTTAAGCGAGGTCATGTTGGGGGAAATGGACTCCAAGCACTCTGTAGAGATGGGGCCTTGATTTCCCAAGCCCTGGGGTCAGGGGGCACAGCAAACTGATCTTCCTCTCCCTCAAATCCTGCCAACCCTTTTTCCCAAACAGGACATCGGTAACTCGCGACCCCGAACCCCGCCCAATAAGACCCATAAAGTTTGTGAAACTTCGGGGGCCCTTTTGGATTGACGGGGAGAAAAGGGTTCATGTCCCTCCTCCCCTGGTGGGAAATGTGTTTAGATGTTACACGTTCCAAACAAGCACCACAATCTCATGGCCCCTGACAAGGGGGATTGTCCGCGTTACCATTTTTGGTGGCTTTTCAAAAAATGGGAAGGAGGTGCAAGCCTTTCCCCCTGCCCCCCACTCTCGGGGGCTCATTAACCCGAGGTCCGCACCCGTGCTTGCAAGCCTGTGCCACTTTGTACTAGAAAGGATTGCGCTGCTGCCCAATGCTGGGGCATTGGGAGTGGAATTCCTGTGTGTTCCACGTCAAAAAATGGGGCGGTTTACGGGAGGCCCATGACCTGCAACGAACCGGGGGAAAGAAGCGGGTGCAAACGGGGAAGTGTGACTCAGACCTCGAGCCTTCCCAGCAGGCAGTCCAACCCGGGGACCTTTAGAAAAAATTCTGGACGAAAGGGTTCATGACCCGGTGCCAGGCAAGGGATGGTTTTCCAGCCTACTATCTTTAAAGGGGGGCCCAGGAGATTTCGACCTTATCGGAACCCCCCTTGCCTGGCCAAAGGGGGGTTTTTCACCCGCCCAGCCCGGTCTTGTTGCGAAAGCTGTCCACCGCTCCTGACCGTTGTTGACGGGCTCCAAGACAATTTTTTCAACCTTCTGGTTTCTACGGGCACGTGCTGCTACCATGGTCCTGGGGGAAAAACCCGCAACATCCCGGGGGTTTTTTAAGGTGTGCGCAACCCGAGAGCCCCCCCGTTACCACTAAACTCCACCACTCACCCAGGGGCTGTCACAGAGATTAGCGGGCCTTGGCCGTGCTTACTGTATGTACCGTGGTGCCCCAATGGACAACGCACGAAAATTTTTGAGACACGTGGGTGGCCAGGCAGGGACGGTTTTTTTGGAAAAAAATGCCTGCCAATCTGGTATTGGGGGCAGGGAAAGGGCCAGGTGTGGCGGGAACCCATCTGTTTCCACCAGAAGGAAAAAGGGAACATTTCCCAGGGGGCCCAAAAACCTGGGAATGCCAAAAATTCAGGGTTTTGGCTTTTGGGGTGGTTTGGGTTAAAGTGTTTCTTTTTCCCCCCCAAACCCGGTAGAAAAGAAGGGTTGCTGCTAGAATGGGCCACTGTATGGTGTGCATGTCAAACTGGTGGAAGGAGAAGGGGTAGGATGGGTCTCTGGTGGTGCTTGTGGTCCTCGGGCGACGGTGGAGGCTGAAGCGGAGGCTGATCCTTGCTCATGACTCTGAGAGACATGGGCAGCTGAGGAACGCTTGATCATGGCGGAGGAGGAGGAGGTGGAGAAAGAGAGTGTGACAGTGGCTGGAAGTCCGGGATCGGTGTGGCCTTTTTTCACCAAGTGTTCCCTCCATTTTAACTCATGCATTCGCTGCATGTGCCTAGACATGTTGGTGGTGGTTAAACACCTAAGATTCTTCCCTCTACTGATGCGTTTACGGCAAAGGCGGCATATGGCATCGCTGGGTGAATAAGAGGCTTTCTCGAAAAAGGCCCAGGCTTCAGAGGTCCTGGACCTTTTTGATGGCGATAAGCGAGGAGCGGTGTTTCTGCTGATCGTGGCTGGCTGAATAATCTCAGCGGACTTGTGCTACCGCCCTGTCCCTTTGTGAGGCTTGACCTGTACTGACACTACCCCATCGTCTTCCTCCTCGTCCAGTGATGAAGCGCTCGCAAGCAAATTCTGCTGAAAAGACCATATTGGATCCGCAATGTCGTTATCATCATCATCATCATCATCAACACAGGTGACTTCCTCGTCCTGACATTTTACATTCTGGAGCTGCAGGCTACAAGCAATAGGCACTGCAAGACGTTGCCAACCGCCCGGGATTTTTGCCGATTGACCGGCTTCCTTCTCCTCCTCTGATGTCATCAGTGATTGGGCGTCAGAGCAGACAAAATCATCCTCTTTGGCCTCTTGATCTTTTGAAATGCTTTCTGACCCCAACCGCATTTTGTCATCAAAGAGGTCTTCAGAAAATGGATTATCCACAGTAGTGGGTACACGAGTTGACATTTGGGCTGCCTTCTCTTCATGTTGGACGGATGCTGATGATGATGATGATGACATTTGTGGCCGTGACTGGGAGGATGAGGAGTTAAAACTGCTGGATGGAGGTTGCATTAATCACTGAAGAACAGATTGGCGATGCTGTTCGTTACTGAGATTCACAGGGCACCGACCCAGCGATGACAGGCCTGACGGTCCTGCAACCGACGATCTGCTGGCTTGCGTGTTGTCTCCAGCACTGGAAGGAGCACCTTCTCTCGTACCTTTATCTCCATGTCCTACATGACTCTTTGCTCGCTTACCACCTGCAGTTCGCTCCATGTTCAGAAAGATAAAAATTAAAAAAGTTATGGAAAAGTTTTTGACAGTCTCTTATTGAAAGAGGGCAAATCACAGCTATTCTTAAATCCCTCTAATTTCCAACAGCCAACTAGGATTAGAAACAGAATTGTTTCTAACGAATACCTGTGAAATGCGGTCTGGTGGAAGAACAGTAAGACAAAATCAACAGTGTTCTTCCTTCAGTCCCAGAGATTTACAACTGCCCAGTAGGAATAGGAATTGATAGTTTTCAACAAACTATCATACAAGTGCGCAATATGCGCCAAACTGAGATTCACCGAGCTCAATAAAACTATTCAAAAGTTACACAGATGAGAAATTGCATTTTTTGCAGCAATGACATGTTAGAACAGTTATTGCAAAATTTCTATATCCAAATTTAAGTACAAGGTGGCTCTTTGAACAAAACTGTGGCGCACCAAAGTGCAATACAGCTATATAAAAGTTATACGGATTAAAAAGGTGTTTTTTGCACGAATGAAATACACCAACAGTTACTAGAAAATTTCTGTATCCAAATTTAAATACAAGGTGGCTATTTGAAAAAAACTGGGCTGCGTCAAAGTGCAATACAGCTATTTAAAAGTTATACGGATAACAAAAGGTGGTTTTGCACCAATTAAATACACCAACAGTTACTACAAAATTTCTGTATCCAAATTTAAGTACAAGGTGGCTCTTTGAACAAAACTAGGCTGCACCAAAGTGCAATAAAGCTTTTTAAAAGTTACACAGATAAAAAAGGTGTTTTTTGCACCAATGAAATACACCAACAGTTACTAGAAATTTTCTGTATCCAAATTTAAATACAACGTGGCTCTTTGAACAAAACTGGGCAGCACGAAAGTTGTTAATACAGCTAATCTGTAAAGCGTTTTCACGGATAAACAAAAGAGGTTTTTGCAGCAATTAAACTTCACCAACAGTACTAGAAAATTTCTAAATCCAAATGTAAGTAAAAGGTGCGGTTCATGGAACAAAACTGGGGCTCATCAAAGTGAAATACAAGCAATATAACAACAAAGAGATCCTGATACAAAAAGTGTTTTTTAGTTGCACCAATTGAATATCTCACACCAACAGTTACTAGAAAATTTTCTGTAACAAATTCAAGTACTAGGTTGGCTCTTTGAACAAAACATCGGGTGCACCATAGTGCAAATACAGCTAGTCTAAACGATTATAACGAATAACAAAGTATGGTTTTTTGCACCATCGTTTAAATAACCAACAGTATACTACAAATTTCTCTGTATCCAATTTAAGCTACAAGTGCTCTTTAACAAAACAAGCTACACACAAAGTGCAATAAGCTTTTTAAAGTTTACACAGATAGAAAAAGGATGTTTGTGCCCAATGAAATACACCAAACAGTTAACTAGAAAATTTCTGTATCCATATTTAAGTAAAAGGTGGGCTCTTTAACAAACTGGGTTCCGCACCAAAAGGCAATCGAGCTCTATTTAAAAAGTTGTATCGGATAACAAAACAGGTGATTTGCCACACACAGTAAGATCATCAAAACAGTTACGAGCAGGAAAATTTCTGTAGTCCAAAATCAAGTACTAGATGGCTCTGTTGAACAAAACTCGAGTGCACCAAAGTGCAATACACTAATTTATAAGTTTCATACTGATAAAAAAGGTGGTTTTTTCCACCAAGTGCAAGATACACCAACAGTTATACTAGAAAATTTCTGGTATCCGAAATTCTTCTGTACAACACGCTATTTGGAAAAAAACGATGAATGGGCGACACCGACAGTGCAAATACAGCTATTTTAAAGTATAAGCGATAACACAAGGAGGTTTTTGCACCAGTGTGAATACACCAACAATTACTAGTAAGATTTCTGTATCCAATATAAGTAAAATTGGTGGCTAATTGAAAAAACTGCTGGGCAGCACGAAAGTGTATAAACAGCTATTTAAAACTTTACTATTGTATAAGCAAAGAGTGATGTTTCAGCACTACAATGCACAGCCAACAGTTTTCTAGAAAAGTTACTATGAGTCCAAATTTAAGGTACAAGTTGGAGCTATCTTTTGCACAAAACTGGGCCGTGCATCCAAGGGCTAATAGAGCTATTTAAAAGTTATACGAAAACAGCGAGGATGTGATTTGCACCACAAACAGTTACTATAAAATTTCTGTATCCAAATTCAAGTACTAGTGCTCTTTAACAAAACTCGGGTGCCACCAAAGCTGCAAATAACAGCTATTTAAAAGTTATAACGGATAACAAAAGATTGTTTTTGCACCAATGAATACACCAACAGTTACTATAAAGTTTCAGTAGATCCAAATTTATGTACAAGATGAGCGAATTAGAAAAAAACTGCCGCACCAAAGTGCAATACAGCTATTTAAAAGATTTTATACGGATAACACAAAAGGTGTGTGGTTTTTGGCACCATGAAATACACCAACAGTTACATAGAGACAATTTCTGTATCCAAATTTATATACAGGTGTGGGCAATTTGAACAAAAACTGGGCCGTATTAATAGTGCGAATACAGCTATTTAAAAGTTATAACGGATAACAAAAGGTGGTTTTGCACCATTAAATACACCAACAGTTACTAGAAAATATCTGTATATCCACAGATTATTTAAGTTACAAGTGGCTCATTTTAACAAAACTGGGCGCAACCAAAGGGAAATAGAGGCTATTTAACAAGTTATACGGATAAACAAAAGGTGTGTTTTATGCACCAATTAAGATACGACAACAGTCTACTAGATACATTTCGTTATCCGAACCAAATCAAGTCGTAGGTCGCTCTTTGAATAAAACTCGTGTGCACCAAAGCGTGCAATGCAGCGTATTTAAAAGTTATACGTGCATTAACAAAAATGCGATGCGAGTTTTTTGCACAATGAAATATCAACTCAACAGTATACAGAGAAATTTCTGAGTATACCCAAATAGATAACGATAACGAATGTGCTATTTGAAAAAACTTGGGCAGCACAAAATGTAATACCAGCATTTAAAAGTTATACGGTAACAAAGGTTGTTTTGGCAGCAATTAAATACACCAACAGATACTACAAAATTGACTATATCCAAATGCAAGTACAGAAGGCGTGTTTTGATACAAAACGAGGGGCGCATCAAAGTGCAATACAGCAATTTAAAAATTTTACAGATAACAAAAGTGTTTTTTGCACCAATGAAATACACCCACAGTTACTAGAAAATGTTTTTATCCAAATTTAAGTACAAGGTGGCTCTTTGAACAAAACTCGGGTGCACCAAATTGCTATCAACATGCGAGCAGATGTGCAAATTATACCGGGATAACAAAAGTTGTTTGTTTTGCACACAATGAAATACACAAACAGTTACGAGAAAATTTCCTGTATCCAAATTTATGTACGAAGATGGCTATTGAAAAAAACTGGTAGCTGCGCACCAAAGTGCAATACAGCTATTAAAAAGTTATACGTATAACAAAAGTGGTTTTTGCAGCCAAGAGCGAAATACACCAACAGACTACTAGAAAATTTCTGTAACCAATTTAAATACAAGGTGCTTATTTGAAAAACTGGGCCGCATTAAGTGCAATACAGCTGATTTAAAAAGTTATAAACACGGATAACACTAAAGGTGGTTTTATGCACCAATTTAAATACACCAACAGTTACTTACAAATTTCTGTACATCCAAATTTAAGTAAGTACAAGGTTGGCACTTTGAACAAACACTGGGCTGCACCAAGTGCAACACAGCTATTTAAAAGTTCAGAGATAAAAAGGAGGTTTTTTTGCAGACCAACGAAATACACCAACAGGTTCCTAGAAAATTGTGCTGTATCGAAATTTGTACAAGTTGGCTATTTGAAAAAAACTGGGGCCTCACCAAAGTGCAATAAGCATTTAAATTTTTATACGCTAACAAAAGTGGTTTTTGCACCAATGTAAAATACACCAACATTGTTTACTATAAATTTCTGTATCCAAATTTAACGTAACATGGTGGCTATTTGGAAAAAAACGTGCAGCAAAAAGTGTATACAGGCTAACTTATAAGAAGTTTATACAGATAACAAAAGGTGGTTTTGCAAGCATTTAAATACACCGAACAGTTCTACTACAAAAATTTCTACACTAGTTTCAAATGTAAAGTACAAGGTGGTTCTTTGAACAAAACTGGGGCGCATCAAAGTGCAATACAGCAATTTAAAAATTATATGGATAACAAAAGTGTTTTGCACCAAATAACATACACTAACAGTTTACTACTCAAAGATTTCTGTAACCCAAAAAATTTAAGTACAAGGTGGCCTTTGAACAAAACTTGGCTACACAAAAGTAAAAATACAGCTATTTAAAAATACACTAACAAAAGGTTTTTTTTTTTTTTTGCACCAATAAAATACCCCTAAAGTTATAAAAAATTCTGTATCCAAATTTAAGAACAAGGGGGCTCTTTGAAAAAAAGGACCCAAACAAAGTGCAAACACATGAAAAATTTTGTACAAAAACAAAGGGGGGTTTCACCAATGAAACATAATCTCCAAAAAATTTGGGGGAAATCTGCAAGAGAACTAAGAGTGATTTTTGATCACTAATTTATATTTTGCCATAGGCAAATTTAAAAACTCAATCTTTTTTCTCTAAATCTATTAAACACTAAAACAAACTTTTATTTATCTAACTCAACCTCTATCACACTATTTAAAAACCTGATCTCTACCCATCTTTTAACCCTTTTTTTTTCTGAGAGAGGGAAAACCCCCTTTCAACATCAAGTCGGGTGGAACCCCACCTTTTAACGGGAAGCCTTATATCTTAGCAAATACTACTTCAGTAAGGGATCCCAACCCAAACACTTGGGAAAGTCGTCCCTAATCTATAACACAGAACAAATAAGGCCCCCTTGTGAAAAACCTCGCACAGGTGACACTGTAGACAGAGTAAGATCACAATTTAAAACGCTGCCGCCTCGCCGACATGTTTCGCCCCCCTAACCTGGTTTTTTAAAAAAGGCTTAGAGTCCGATACTTTGGGGCTGAGCCATTTTTCCTTTTTATATCATGTTAGGTAAACACCCCATACAGTGCTCACCAATTAGCTACAAGAATCCAAAACACCCACTCCCCCTTGCCCTGGCACACTCATAACAGTCCTGCTGAACTGCCACCGCCCCATTGACCAAAAAAAAACCTTCATTTCAATTTGCCACTCCATAACAGGCTTGCGCCCCATCTTACCTACCCCCGGCCAATGCACTGCCCAACAAACACCTCAGCCCTGACTGTGATGGCTTCCATCTCATTTCTCTCATATTATGCAACTGGGGCCCTCACCAGAATGAACTAAGCAGACTAGGTATCACTTTACACAGCACACTGCCACTTGTCAATTCCCATAACCCCTTCTCTTCAATATTTAATATGCATATACATTGAGAAAAAACTCCACTGTACAATAGACCACTGCTATTTAACTTCCCATAAAGCCTTCTCCTATTTGTAAAAGCATTTTCCCCTTCCAAAAAGCTCAGACCCCATCAAATACATGTTCCACTGCATTGTTTGTCTCAAGACTAATTCATAAACACTTCTCTTTCACATGAATATTCAACTCATTTTAATAATACGTAGGCCCTATGGTAGCCCCCCCCCCCTCCCAAGTTTGACCTCACAATTTTCCCCATTGAAGATTCTTCCTACGGCTCACAGCTACCTTTCAATCCACCACACACAATGGGAGCATTTAAAACTCCAGTATCCTCAAATGCCCCCGCATCCAGCCGCATCCCCTCGTACTAGACCAAACGGAAGAGGAACAAAAAACCCTCTACAACATGAGCCCCAAATAAATAGTTTTCAAAAGCCTATACATGCAACCCAAATTTGTTAAATAGATAACGTGGCCTCAAGTGATGAATATCTGTAATCATTAGAGGAGACAGGGACAATGAGGAAAAACGTAGAGGCAAAAGGGGGGAGAGGAGGGGCGCGAGTAAGATGGAAGGGAGGGGAAAAAAAAAAAAAAAAAAAAAACACATATGAACTCTGTGCTTCCCTAGTCATAATTCAACTGTCTATATCCCCCTTGACCAAAACTTAATACATATATCCTTTTTCTTCAAAAATTATTATTAGGGAACGCAAGATCAAATAAATGCCGAAAAAAAAAGCCTTGTTTGGGGCCCTTTTGGTTTCAATGTATTGAGTCTGGTATCCTCTTGCCTCTTCCTCAACAAAACTTTCATCCAAATCGCCCTTTTTTCCCCAGCTTTTTTTACACATAACCCCAAAATTTTACACCCCTATTTTCGCCATTATGAAATTCCAAAAAGTGTCTTCTAGGGGAGTGTCACCCTATTTTTAATAGTAACCCAATTTTCGAGATCCGACGACGAAACTCCCGAGGTTTTTCCCACATAATCTTTGGGGCAAATACACATAGCCCCATAAACCACCCCTCTTTGGTTTTTTCAATTGATGAAAGTCTTATCTCAAATCTTCTCTTATCAAGGGAAAAAACAAAATTTCTTTAGTTTTCCCTATGAAATGGCAGAATGAACATTGCCCGGGGGTAGAGCCAACCACCGGAGACGAACCGGGGTTTTTTTTGCCATCTCCCCCCAAAATTAAATTTTCAAATTTTATCCCCAAAGATTTTTTCCTCTTCAAAAAGGGACACTAAATTTATTTAAAATCACCTCAGAAATACTGGATCGCCCCCACAAAATCCAATTCCAATTAGCTCTCATTTATTAGCTCTACAACAAAGGTACCTATAAAAACAATTAAATGTTTTTTTTCTCTCTTCCTTTTTATGATTAATTTTAAAATTTCTGTAAATTAAGGGTATTAAAGTTTAAAATTTTTTTGGGGAACCCCCTTCCGAAAACTGCATTTAACTTTATAAAAATTCTTCATTTAAAACCTCTAAGGTAGAACAATTTCTACGACCCTAAGAAAAAGGCCTATGGAATCCCCTTTTTTTTTTTGAAGGTGGAAGCCAAATAGAAAATGTAACAAACTATTGGGAGCCCCTATTTTTCCGAAATATCTTTTTTCGAATCTGCTTATTTTTATCCAACATAATTCAAGATCCAAAAAAATTAAATTTTCTCCCGATGAATTTTAAATGTGAATTTCATCCCAATTTCATTTTTCATTAAGTCAAATAAAAATCCATGAAAAATTTTTTACTACCATCCCAAAAAATCAAAATCACAATACCAAATTTAAGTACAAGTTGGGGCCCTTTTAAAAAAACCTTTGGCAGCACAAAGGAAATACAGTATTTTAAAAATTAACGAAACAAAAGGTTGGTTTTTTCAACAAAAAGAAAAAACCAACAGTTTAAAAATTTTCTGTAACCAAATTTAAAGACAAGGTGGGCCCAAAAAA
>JAODAL010055228.1:0-24107 GCA_025379985.1 Phyllomedusa bahiana
TGAATTACTGTATTTCCCGGCAATTTCCAATATCCGATTTCTTGATATTGCGTCGTTCTAGATTTTTGGAAAGTGATTTTTTTTTTATTATGTTTATTTTTGAGGTTGAGATATTTTATGAGATTGTTTTCCGCCTTTATAAAGGCGATTTTTTCGGATTCATACTCCTGCTGCACGGAGCGCCGAGATTTCTGTCGCGATCTTCTATCTGCTTCCTCGCATGTTCCGATCCTGCTTCACTTCCCCTCCGCCGGAGCATTTAGACCAAAACAAACCAGGTCTGCCTGTCGGAGCTGCCGAGCGCTGCACTGCACCTCGCTTTGCCGACTCGCGATCGTACATGCCTCGGAGTATACGAGCGCGCCGCGTCCCGCCCCAGCACGGCCACACCGCGCCCACACCGCGCCCATTACATGCCCCTTCATGCGGGGGCGCAGCTGAAAGTGGCGAACGCTGCGCCTAACACTGCATCCCTGCGTCCGACAGGGGGATTCGGGCCGGGAGGCGCAGTATACGCCAAAAAACAGGCATAAAGCCCGTTCATACATGTCGCCCTTAGACATTTTGTAAGAACCACGAAACTGATAAAGTTAATCTCTGAAGCTCATCTACTTAGCAAATGCTGGTTCTTTTTGAAATATCCCAATCTAGACTTTTTCACTATATCACTTTTTTTTATATAAATTTTACTTTCTGACTCCCAGATTTCCAGGATTTTAACAGTTGGGTTCAAGTATTTCCATCTAAATGATGGATGACTCCAAATTTTTCAATGCGCTAAGCCACCAATTCAACCTCCCCTGTCAGCATATGTTGCCTTAAACGAATTAACCCTTTACCAACAATGGACATATGCGTACATCCTATTGCACTAAGCTCTTATGGAGCGGGCTTACTCCGTATTATTGCAGCTGACACCTGCCGCTAAGGGTAAGGAATAGAACCGACTTTGAGTTCTGCTGCTTAACCATTTAGACACTGTGACTGAGACTTTCTGATTCCCATCTGCACCACTGCGGTGAGATCGCGGGTGCCGATCCATTACCATAGCAGCTTGAAGCCTAATGAAGGCTTTCATAGATGCCATGTTAATAGCTCAATTAGAACCACCATCTTGGTACACCCTTCTGCATTATTCATATAATTATGTACTCGAAGGATTTCAGGTGTGAGTGCATAATATTTTTTATTTACTGTGAATCATCTGTGATAAGTCATACCTACCTATGTGTTCACACTGCTTGCTGATGTCACTAATACAATTGCAAGGTACTTATGAGCTCATCCCCTGTAATTAACCCATTTCCTTTTTTAGCAGAACTTTCTGGAAAGTGATAGATCATGTGGGTGGAGCCTCCCTAGCCCAGCCTTCCTCTTAGGAGAGGGCTGGCATTCAGTTAGTGTGTGAGAGCCCAGTGTGCAGTCCAGTCTAGACTGGGTGTGCGTAAAGAGCCTGGCCCAGTTAGTCACTTCTTGTTTCAAAGTCGGACCTCCAGCCAGGACCAGAGCTTCGTGGCTTTCAAGTCATGTTCCTGCTAGGTCGGCACTGCTACTCATCATCTGTGAGGAGTACAGTTGATTCCATAGAACCTACTCACCATGAGCCAAATGGTGAAGATTTTCTTAATGAAGAAATATATTATTGTGACATTCCAAAGTAAATTCAAGGCAATGGGAATTAACTATTTTTTTTCTCATCTTTCCTTCAAACCTGCTTTCCATTGCCAGCCAGCTAAAAGGGAAACCGACTCACAAGTATCGTCCACCATTTGTAATCCAGAGACCGTGTCCTGTCCATCCTTTGTGAAGTTGGTGATCATTGCCTAGAAAAGGACTGTTCTTATTTTCCATCATATCCCTGGTGTCTGGTTATCTTATTTTGCATGTAACATCACAAACATTCCACCACCATACACCAAGTATATTACCCTAGGAGTGTCCCGGCGGTCAAAGAATCACACCATACGTGCAGACCCTCTCTTACTTGACAAAAGTGTGTATGCGTGTTTTAGGAGCAGGCCCCAGGGCCTAGGTCCCACTCTAGCTGCCGTGATCATTGCTTTACTTTATGGAACTACAAATACAAGCACGTCCTTCAATACGACACCTGCACTTTTTCTTCTGTATACACACATCCACCGTGTCTAGAGGAACAAAGGTTTTACCATCATCACAGACAGGGATTCTTTACTGTAAGAGCATTGACACTAATGAATTTGCTGCCCTAAGAGGTTGTGATGGTGGAATCTTTGAACCAGAAAGAACCTGGATGCATTTCTTGACAATATACTATTACACCAGATGGTTTCTCAGTCCGGGGCTGGGAAATTAATCAAGGGATTTATTCTGATTGCCATATTTGGAGAAAGGAATGAATGTTTCCTCTTGAATATGATGATTGGCATCTATGCCATAGAGAATTTTTGCTCTCTTCGTGATTAATACAGTAGGAGTATACATTGGACTCGAAGAACTGATTTCATTTTTCAGCCTTACCAACTATGTAACTATCTCGTTCCACAAAGACAAATTAAACCTGCAGTCACACTGTCCTATGAAATATATTCCACAACTGAAATAAGATTTTTGAGTTCTTAAACAAGTAGTCCTGGTAATGGATTTACTAAAAGCTTAGACAACTTTTGAATTCTCCTCACATTAGAAGCTGCTCATATTCCAGGAAGGATTTCATGAGAAGAACATGAAAGTTCATGAAAGTTCACATGTATTTTTCATATGTTCAGCAGGAATTTCTTCAATAGAATTTGCTGAATATATGAAAACTATATCAAAACGTAATTTGCATTACATGTTCTGTTTTAGGTCATGAGGTGAAGTCTTTCTGAAGCTACTAACAATGCATACTGCTGTTAAAGTATTGGGGGAGTTACGGAAATGTTCAAAAATGTATTCATAGATATTAGAGGATCCTAATTGTAAATTCTTAACTTCTAAAAATAAAAAATGTAAAAAATAAAAAAAACACTATAAGTTATTAATACATTGTTTATATCCGGTTTAACATAGTGAACAGATCCAGTTTCTCTATCACGGGTTTGTCAGGAGCTAGAATAAATGTTAGGGTTAAGCACAACAAACTGGTTCAATATGCATTTGTGGGGATTGTGGACGATTAATGGCGCTTAGACGCCAATTTTTATGTACAAATACATAGTGTAGAATGCGCCTGATTTATGAACGCGCTCTATTGCAGGTCATAAATCAGGCGCATTCTAGCGCAGAAACGACAATTCTGGCTCAGGTAAACCACTTTGAAAGGGGTTTACCTGTTCCAGCAGTAATGCGCCTGGAATGGTCATACTGAAGCTATAAATCTATAGCTTCGTATGGGTCTAGTGCGCCCCACCTCCCGCATGCCCCCCAAAATAAGGTGCACTGGCACATTCATTATGTATTTTGGACAATTTTTAGGTATTTCTGTGCATGCAATATAGGGCTTGGTTTAGTGGAAAGGGATGTGGCTTAGCATGCAACATCATGTTCCAAAAAATGCATCAAAATGTTGTCACATTTAATAGCATAAAGTAAACCAACTAATAGGAGGTGTAAACGTATACTAGACAGACTAAACATACATCACATGGATCAATAGTATGATGCTAGATTCTGGCTTTGTTTGGGTCCTCTGAATTTTTTTACTTGGCCTGTGTACCTCCTGTTTTGACACCTCATCCTCTGATTATTTCTTCATCTTATCTTCTTTTGTTTGTCACATAATGACCACAAGCCTTTTTCTTTTCCTTTCTTATTCCAGGCTTTACCTCTGGCTAGCAAAGTACTCACTGCAAGTTGGGGACCAATGTGGGGGTTTAATAACATTTATTTAAATCAAAAATTCTGAAAATCAGTGCAATATAATAAGACAGATCATCCATGATGAGTATAAAAGTCACATAGATGGATAATTTTCCCAAGAAACGCCCTAGCGTGTCCCTTTAAGAAACAGGGTGATCGCCTGTTACAGGATTATCCTGTTACAC
This sequence comes from Phyllomedusa bahiana, assembly GCA_025379985.1. Taxonomy (NCBI): domain Eukaryota; kingdom Metazoa; phylum Chordata; class Amphibia; order Anura; family Hylidae; genus Phyllomedusa; species Phyllomedusa bahiana. The sequence goes on from JAODAL010055228.1 coordinate 4,002, forward strand.
CCTATAATACCAGTTCCAATGTGTTTTCCCTTGATAGATTATTATAAGGCTCATCAGGGGACTATATAGAAATAGCATGATGATAACTAGAGATGGGCGAATCGATTCTAACGAAGTGGAATTCGTTTAGAATTTCAGGAAAACTTCGGTTCGGATCGAAGTCGAAGTTTGGGGTACTTCGGGTGAACGAAGTGTGCTTTTTGATGATAAAATGGCTGCGAGCACATGGCGTTACATGGGGCAAAGCACTCTGGGAGGAAGAAGGGCATAGCCTGCATGACATGTGCAGAGGTGAAGCCAATCAGAGACCGTCGGGATTCTGTGACGTCACCGCATTATATAAGTCCGGGCGCGACACCAAGAGCTCACACTCCTCTCACTGTGCTCATCAGGGAAGGTGCTGCCGCGGCTGATAGCTCTTACTGAAGAATTGATTTTTATATAGCGATTTTTGTGGGGTGTCTCAGCTTGTCACAGAGACTGTTCACTTACTGCTCTATTTCTAATTTTTGGGGTATTGGATCTGAAAGCCAGTGTGCGTCCACTGCAGCTGCATATACATTCAATATCCAAGTGGGATGTAAGCCAGTTCCTGTTTATTCATTTAAAGAAACAGCGTTTTTTACAATACAAATACCACTTCATTTTTGGCTGCTCAATTCTATTGCGCAACTTACATCCATGGGTTTAATTAAGCGTTGTTTTGCTGGTGTGCTGACCCCAAGAAACCGTCTTTTTCTACGCCAAAATATATAAATTTTCCTATAGCCTAATTCACAAGCAAAGGTTAATTACAACTGTTTTCTTTTGTGTGGCGTAGAAAACACGCAATTGTAAACACCTACAAAGCTACTATTTTGGGGGGTCAATTTTTTGGCGAATTTCATCCAGGGGTTTAAATTTAAGCGTTTTTTTTGCGGGTTTTCTGACCCCAAGAACCTTTTTTTCAACGCCAAAAATATAAATTTTTCCTGTAGCCTAAATCACAAGCAAAGGTTAATTCAACGTATCTTTTGTTGTGTGGCGTAGAAAAAAACGCAATTGTAACACGCTACAAAGCTACTATTTTGTGGGGTCAATTTTTGGGGCGCAATTTATATCCAGGGGTTTTTTTAAAGGTTGTTTTGTGTGTGCTGACCCCAAGAAACCTTTTTTTTAAACGCCAAAAATATAAATTTTTTCCTAACCCCTTTTTTACAAGAAATTTAAATTAAACGAACTCTTGTTGTGGGGGTAGAAAACACGCAATTGTAACACGTACAAAGCACTAGTTTGTGGGGCTCATTTTTTTGGGGCGCAATTTACATCCAGGGGTTTAAATTTAAAGCGTTGTTTTGCTGGTGTCACAAAAAAAACCGTTTTTTTTAAACCCAAAATATATACATTTTTCTTGTACCAAATTTTCACAAGCAAAAGTTAATTAAAACTGTAATCCTTTTGGGGGCGTAGAAAACACGCAATTGTAACACGCTACAAAGTACTAGTTTTTGGGGGGCCAATTCTTTGGAGCAATTACATCCAGGGGTTAATTAAGCGTATTTTGCGGTGTGCTGACAAAAATAAACCGTCTTTTTCAACCCAAAATATATAAATTTTTCCTGTACCTAATTCACAAGCAAAGGTTAATTACAACTGTATCCTTTTGTTGGGGTAAAAAAACACGAATTGAACACCTAAAAAGTATAGTTTTGGGCTAAATTTCTTTTGCGCTTTTTAACCCGGGGTTAATTAAGCGTTGTTTTGCTGGTGTGCTGACAAAAAAAACCCGGGTCTTTTTCAACCCCAAAATAAACATTTTTCCTTAGCCTAATTTATGCCCAAAGGGTTTTAAATTAACCTTTTTTGTGCTTTTACATTTAGTAAAAACAAAAACATGTTTTTAAAGACACATACAATAAATTTTTCCGGGCCCATTTGTGGAGCCAAATTATATCCGGGTTTACCCAAGTTTTTATTTGGGGTTCATTTGGAGTCAAAAACGGGGGGTTTTTTTTTAAAATATATACAGATATCCAAAAAACATGTTGTACATTTTCGAACAAACAGTATGTCAACAAGAAGTCGAGGCCGCCCCCTGCGATTTGGCAGTGGAAAAAACATTCCGGGAACAGGCCCGGTTTGCAGACAGAAAGGGGGACGTCGCAGCGGGGGCACTGGGTGAGGCCCAACTGCCCCGTCCTAGCGGCCTGGTTTTTTTCAGCAACCCAAGGGTTTTTAAATGGTTGACTGGGTTTTCATCCCCCCTTCCTCCCAGATGAATCTAAAAACCCCAGCCAAGAGCCCCGGTGGAACGTCAGACACAACCCTTAGTTGGCATCCCTGGGAGGGGGTCAGGGGCCCCTCCCCTTTCCCCTCAACCCGCCTCTGCCCCCATCCGGTTCCCTCAGCCAAGAACTACTATGTGGTCGGGTCCGCCACTATAATCGAGGGAACAATTTGAGGGGGCATCCGCTACTTGGCAGCAAAATTTTGGGGCCAAACCCCGCGTTTTGCAATGGGGCGGAAAATATAGATTGGAAGGGCATGGGGGGGTCATGTTGGAGGTCACCTTGGAAACCCAAGACCTTTTGGCGTTTAAAATCCATACTGGGCGGCGTGGCAGTTCTTTGCAAGACCCCGAGGAGCCAATAGGGGTATAGTTAGAATCTGAAAGCAGAAAGTGAAGGTGGCCAGGGGAGCTAACTTTGGCACCACGGCCCGCGTCAACCATGGCCGTCACCACCGGTGGCCTGGGGAAACGGGCTCAGATGTGGTGGTCCCTCCTGCCGCCGCAGCAACGCACACACAGCGCCCAGGGCAGGCAGCCATTGCGCCATCAAGGCTCCACCCCCTCTGCAGAAGGGAGTGTTTCTCTTTGACATCATCTCCCGGCCCAGATGCTCCTGTCCCGCAATCGGGCGCCACATCGTTCAGGGGGCGATTGCAAAGAGACAACAGTATCGTCCAACCCATCCAAGGTGCAGCACTGACCGTGCCCCTGTCCAATTTTGTTGGTACTGCAGTCTCTCCAGCCGAGATGGAAAATTTCCCAAACCAATTTTTCTTTTCCAAAAAAGGGCAGTACCACACTTTCAAAAATAGAGAACAAAAGGGTGGGTCAGTCCTTGAGCTTATCGGTTTTTTTCCAAAGGTGCACGGCAGTCGTACTTTGGGAAAAGCGAAAAACTACGGTCAGGGCCATACATGTCCTTTTACGGCCCCGGGGTGAAGGGTGCTTCCACCCCAGGCACCCCAAACAACTGGACGGAAAAACCCGTTTTCCCCCACTTTGCAAACTGCTGCACCTGCCCCAAAAATTCCGCCCCTCCCCCTCCACCACCCCCCACCATCTCAGCCTCCACAATACTGCCCTTTAAACCCACATGTGGGGGGCACGCGGTGTCACGCTTTTCTAACCTGGCTTGCCTCGGCGACGAAGTCAACAGGGGAGGAATGCTCCGCGTCATCAGCAAGAAATCGATGTGTGGCTTTCTCCGCGCCAACTGCAAATGGGAACCATGGTGAGGGACAAGGGGAGGAACATGGGTCCGTGCTGCACCGAGGAGGATGGTCCATGCGCCCTGCAGGGCGCAGTGTTCAATTGGTTGAAAAAAAAGGGTTTCCTGAAGTCTTCCCACCGATTTTCAAACTTTCCCTAAAAAACCCGGGAAACTTGATGCACTTTATCCATTCGAAAAGCCGGAACACCCTCCTCAATTTGCCGGGAGAACGGGCCTCCCCCAACACCTCGATATCGATGTTTCCACCCCTGGAATTCCAGCCTCAATGTTGGACCACTGTATGAACAGAGAAAGGCCCTTAAAACGATTTTTTTTTATGTCCCGGCAACAGAAGTACTCCCCGGTAACTTTTTATGTCAGCCTGGCAGCTCATCGTGACACCCTGCCATTGTTTGAGGCCCTTCGAGGAGGCACGTTATTTTCCCGTCCCAGGGGCTACAGGAGAATAACGTCATTCCACGCTTCTGTCCGGAACAGACCGAAAAAAATTTCTGGGGAGGGGACTGGAGAAGTGGCGACTACATTCGTGGCCACAGATCCGGGGGGGGACTAAATGGAGGAGGAGGAGGGGGGCATTTTTGGAGCAGAAGCATTTTCTGGTGAAATAGTGGATTTTCTACCCAGGGGACAAGAAGGAGGAGCACTGGAGGAGGTGTGGGGAAAAGGAAGATGAGGCAGAGCCCCCAAGCACCGGGCAGTATACAGTGGAAAAGGAGGCAGGGGGCCCCCCGAGTCACTTGTGCAGATGGCCCGCAGCATGCTTTTTTTTGCCGGCTATGACGCCAAAAGTCAGCATCCGGCAAGGGGTGATTTTGGCTCTCCACCCTATTGGGCCCTCGCTACCGGGGCCCCAAAAAGGGGGCCTTTTTCCCAGCTTTTGAGAGGGAAACAAACTCAAATACTTAGGGAAAATCCCCGTAATCAGTTTGGCCGCTCCTTGGCATCTCCCTCTTGACAGGTCTGAAAGGGGGGTTTTCCTCAGCGTCACGTACTATGCGCGGTGCTGGGGAAGGTGGGGGGTAGGACAGTACCAGCTCCATTTAGTAGTAACCAAGTTGGAGTCACTGATGAGAGCTTCCTTCACCCCCTAGTGAGGAGGGGAGTCGCCAGCAGCAACAGCACAGCGGACCTGGGGCATCCCTGAACCAAAAAGGGTTTTTGGGCCACGGACAGCATCGCCACCTCATTAGAAATCCGCTGGAACGGCCCAAACTGGATGTTGGCCGCAAAAATTGCCCAGTTTTGCAGTGGAGAACTGCCTGCCCCCAGTAATTGATCAGAGGGGTGTTTTCAGTCGGGGGGGGCTATCGTTACCCCAAGGAGAACCCCCCTTTTCCCCCGGAAATGTGGAAAGACGACCTTTTTTTCAAAAGAATCAGGGGGGATCGGCCGGATTTTCCCCACCCAATGCCCTTTTGGGGGTCACTGGGGTTTAAACTACCGCCTCAGCCACATTCTATGCCGCCACCCACCTAGCCACACATCGCTGAAGTTTTTTCCCCCTGCCTCCCCATCTTTTTCCGGGACTGGGATTGCCACCCACCCAACACTCTCTCTTGTGCCCCTCTATGACCTCTGCTGCTGCTCGTTCTGTTGCCCTGACATCACCTGTGTCATTTGCCACTGTTGACCCAAAAGCGTGCTGTGCTGCTACCATGTCCTCCACACGTGTCATTTTGCCACGCCCGAACTCATGTGGGCCGTGACCTCGCTCTCAGTCATTGTGCCCCCTCTGTGGCTTTTTCCCCGTTTTGCCACCTCCAGAAGTCTTTTTGCCCCTCTTGACCTCATGCTGCTGTGTGACTCCTGCCGGCCCTCCACACGGCATTGAGCCACTGCCTGACTTATGCTGCTGCCGCCGTGACCTCCGTTCTAGTCATTGTGCCATTTTGTGGTTTTCCTCCTGTTTTCCCACCTCCAAAAGTCATTGTGCCCCTGGGCCCACTCAGCTGCTGCTGTTTGACCCCCACACTGTTGTTGTGCCACTCTGTGGCCTAAAAACTGTTTTGCCCCCTCCAGAATGTCTTGTGGCACGTCTGACCTCTGCTGCTGCTGTTTGGGCCTCCCATTGTGATTGTGACACTCTTGTCCCAATACTGTTTTTGCCGCCCCAGAAAGTCATTGTGCCAGCCTGATCTCATACTGCTGCGCTGTGACCTCCCCCACTGTGTGATTGGCCACTCTGGGTTTAATATGTTTTGCCGCCTCCAAATTCATTGTGCCCCTTTTGACCTCTGCTGCTGCTGTTTTGACCTCCAACTGTGTGAGTGACACTCTGGGCCTAATACTGTTTTGGGGCCCCTCCAGAAGTCATTGTGCCCCTGCCCGATTTATACTTTGCCGCCGTGACCTCCACACTGTGTGATTTGCCACTCTGTGGCCAATACGTTTTCCGCCTCCAGAATTCATTGTCCACTGCCTAATCTCAACTGCTGCCGCCATTTACCTCCACAGTGTGATTGTGCCACTCTGGGCCTAATACGTTTTGGGCGCCTCCCAAAAGTCATTGTGCCCGCCGACTCATACTGCTGCCCCCGGACCTCCAACTGTGTGATTGGTGCCCCCTCTGTGGGTAATATGTTTTTGGCCCCCAGAAAGCATTGTGCCAGCCTGATCTCATCGCTGCTGTCGTGACCTTTACACGGTTCTTGTGCCACCTGTGGCCTAAACTGTTTTGCCCTTCCCAAAAGTCATTGTGCCCCTGCCCGACCTCATACTGCGCCCCCCCGGACCTCCCCTCTCAGCCCTTGTGCCCCCGTAGTTTCCCCTGTTTTGCCATCCCAAAAGTCATTGTGGGGCCCCTGCCGATCAGCTGCGTGGCGCCGCCCGCACCCCCCACACTCTGTCCCTAATGTTCCACCTAGCTCTCACTTGTTTTTTTCCCCTTTTTGCTGGGATGACTTTACGGCTACATTTCCCGCTTTAGTTTTTTTTGGGCAGTTTTGCCCCCTTTGTCCCCGGGGGGTTTTATAGTGAAACGATTCTAAGAGCGGCGGGACTCACGGTGTCATACTAAACACAACTTGTATGAAGACCAAACCAAGCTCCCTCTGCATATTTAAGCATGGCACAATGTTCTAACACCCGCAAGCTCTGTGCAGCCTGGAAATAGTGCTTTTTTTAACGCGATTCGTGCCGAAGTAAATTTGGAACGAAACAATTTTTGCGAAAATTTGGCGAAGGACCGAATCGAATTTTTGAGAAATTCGCCCATCTCTAATGATAACCCAGCATCTTTGAGTGATATAATTCAATTTCTGTATAGTCCATTGATCAATTTTATATTAATGTCTTAAGGGAAAACATGTTGGAACTGGTTGTATACGATGCAGCAGGGTAAGCTTTTCTAGGGAAAATTATCCCTTTATGTGCATTTTACCCTCAAGGGATTCCTTATCAACCCTGGAATCCTGGTTGAAGATTGGTGGAATTTTTTAGACATACTTATAGATAACTTCAACCCCCTTTTTAAAAAAAAATAAAAAAATATTTATATTTTGTATATTTTCCATAAACAAATGAACACAACCATACAAAATTAGACCAGAATCCCTCACCCACCCTCTTCCCTCCACCCCATAATTATTTCAATTGTAACATAATGACATTGTAACAGTTATTCATTTTAACTTGCAATTATATATAAAGGGTAGTAATACATAATATACTTTGGCCATATTCATATTCTTGTGCCCTAATAATATAACATAAGTTTGTTTCATATCAAACACCCTTTTATCCACATCTATTTACGTTCACAAAAAGACTTTCTATTAATTTTAAAATAGATAACCCCCTTATATTATATGCGCTAAATCCTATAAAACAGGTTGTTTATTTTATTGAACCTGTTTTTCACTTGACTCAATTGTAAATACATTTTTTGAGCCAAGTTAATTAGCAAATGTAATACAACATCAGTTGCTACTTGGCAAGTCTTGAATGTAGAGGTAAGCTGTGATATGGTAACCACACATTTTGATTGACCCGTGTGCCATCTTTGTTCACAATGACAGCAGCCTCAAGGAATTATTTCTGTTGTTTTAATAATCATTTTAACATGGGCATTCAAACTGCTGCACGTTAACAGTGTGAAAAATACATCCAGCCAAGCAAGACATCCTTCTAGTGAGTGTAGAATACTGATTAGTACATTTTAATGATATTCTTGCATTTTTGAGCTTTTGCACCTGTTTTATTTCTAGCATTCCAGCTTTTATTTTTCATCTTTTATTATGTTAATGCATTGATTCATGTGGTTGGGTAAGGGGAATTGCACCGATAAAAAGAACTCCTTGAATGGGCACACTATGGTATCATTTACAAAAGGCAAAGTTGAAGATACCATTTAACACAATTTAGATGGTTAAACTTTTCATTATCCTGTGTTCACAAAGTTATTATATGTTTAACTTTTATGTTTTTTTTAGAAGACTAAAGCTGTGGTTAGTGTGTACCCATGATGTGTGCTTAGGGTGCACATCTTGAATAGCTTAGAAGCATTTTACCACTCATCTTGGCCACTCTGTTTTCTAGAACTTTTTGAGGCAAGTGTAAAGGAGTCCAAAACACATAGGGCGACATGTATGAGTTTTGTCACCCAGGTGCCATTTTTTTTTGTGCTCATTTGTAGCATAGAATGCGCCTGAATCTATGAACCTGTTCTATTGCCGGTCATAGATTTAGCACTTTGTATCTACAAAGCGACACTTCTGGCTCTGGCAAACCACTCTTAAAGTGCTCTACCTGTTCCAGCAGTAATGCGCCTGGATTTGCCGTAGTAAAGATATAAATGTGTAGCTTCGTACAGTTGTAGTGCGACACGCCTCCAGCACGTTCCCCGATCTCAGGCGCATTAAAAAGTGCCACGGGTGCTCTATAATGCACCTATTTAAAAATGTTGCCCATAGTAAATTTGAGGCATATAAACTAGGATTATGACTTTTTAATCTTTTTGAAAATTTCAATTATCCTGTGTTACGGATGTGGTAGTGGATCCACTGGACCACCACAAGCGATGATGTAAGCCACGCCAGGGGAACGGAGTCTAAGTAGGTCCGGTTTTCACCAGAGCCCGCCGCAAAGCGGGATGGACTTGCTGCGGCGGATTGCTACCAGGTCGCTACCCCTGACGTGACTTGCTTGCGGTGGCCGCCGAGGTGGTGCATGGTACACCATCGTGAAGCAGGCTCGTAGTCGGGACAGGCAGAAGGTCAGGACAGGCGGCAAAGGTTCGTTTGGGCAAGGGGCGGAGGCAGAAGGTACGGGACACAGTAAAAAGGAACAAGACACTTAGGGAACGCTTCCTCTCCAGGCACAAGGCACTATCGATTCGGGCAAAAAGGGGCTGGGGAAGAGGCGGGCTAAAATAGGGACCGTGCCCGGGGAAAACCAATCACCCGCGCGCTGTCCCGTTAAATTTCCCGGGAGTGCCGCGCGGCGCACTAAAAGGGCGCGCGTGCACCCGGCCGGCAGCAGGAGCGCGCGCCAGGACGGGACCAGGAGCGTTGAAGGTTAGGTTTTCCCCCCGGACACGCCGGGTTCCCGCGGCCCAGAGCATCGGGCCGCGGCATCCCGCCAGCATCAGGAGTGCCCTGCGGGCGTTGCGCGGTGGCCTAACTACCCGACACGAGGGTCGCAGGGGACACCCGTAACATACCTGATGTTCATTTGATGAATTGTTCAGCCCTATATGTAAGTTTTCAGGTAATCTTTACTGTTATTTGTAACAAACCTCCCTTACCTCCCATTATAATTTTACTTTGCCCTGTAGCAAAACGAAAAATCACAGTACATGTAAAGCATGAAAAAACTCTAAATATGAAATAGAAAAAATATATGTAATATTTATTTATAAATAAATAGATATAACATATATAAAATAGAAAAAAAAATATAGGGGTGTGTCCGGAAGTCGCCGGAAATGAATGCTTGATGGAGAGGCTCCTGTAAAAGATGCTATGGTTCACCTGGACTATCTAGTTACACAAATTATGGGAGACTCTCCACCTCGTGCCTTCAAGCTTGACAGGGCACCCAGGGCCTTACGGCCCTAAAGCTCTATCCCCCAACCCAGGGACATTATTTGCTGCCTCCATGATCATATGACCAAAGAAGCAAATAATGGAAAAGGTCAGAGGCCTACGCAACCTTGAATTCCGTTCTTCATTGCAACTGTTCCCGAACCTCGTCCCTGGGCATCCTTACAAAGCGACGCCATCCCGACCATGAAACCTCTCCTCACAATCCTAAAAGAGCACCACATTCCCTACCATTGGAACTTTCCTTTTGCCCTTTCTGCTAGGGTAAACCATTACTTAGCAACACTCAAGACCTTCTTGGACCTCCAGTCCTTTTGAAAGACCTTGCAGATCTCAGTGCCAAAAATAGGTGATTGGGAATTATCCTTTTTACCTCCACCTCTACCACCAGTCTGGCAGGTGGCTCCCTCGAACAAGGGGCGCTTTCCAGGGAACTCTCCCCCAGCTCAGAAGTCTCGACATTCGTCTACATGCTAATATGAGGACTTTCCATTCATTAGATGAGTATTAGAGTTCATACCTATTGTCCTGATTAGCTTTTTTTTTTTGTGGATCACCTTTAACTTGAGTGCCCATGTTAAAAGTAGGACATTACTTTACTTAGCTTACTTTTGAAAGTTCATTAAGATAGCTTTTTTGGGGGGCTTCCTCCCATTGGTTCTTGTTCTAGACTTCTCCTGACTCCCCCTTTTTGTGGGTCTTCAACTCCCGGTTTTCTTTTTAGGAAGAAGGGGTCCCAACTGGGTGCTTCTATGGAGACCATTGGCTGGGACTCCCTTAGTACTTTTGTATGCACCTCCGGCCCACTGAAACCAGAGAAACTGCAACTAGAAAAATTAATTTTCCCACAGCAGTCTTAAACCTACTGTTTTCTACAAGTTTTAATACTGTACATCAACATCCTTGTTTGTTTTGTATATCTTCTTTGCCCCTTCCTTTTTATCTACCCACTTTGTGCATTGCTCCTGTGTAAGTTACTGTATTGCTGTTTGTTAAGGGTCTACCAGGCCTTGCCCCTTACTTTGGTGATATTGTCATAGGCATTTTTGGGAGGCCGTCCGCTGTTGCACAATGGTCCATTGTCTTTCACTAAATGTTAACAGCCTTTACTCCAACACCAAAAGGTGCTTCGCGCTCAGATAATGTAAAGTCCTGAGGGCCAACATTGTCTTCATACACTTTGACCCCAATTGCACCCAAGTATAATCCAGACTTGTGCAAGTGCACAATTCTCCTCCAGATTTCTTGGCTGATTTCTATAGATTTTCCCATGATGTTACACATAGAAACATTTTTGTTTATTCCCTGTGCGAAATTAAAAATACATCCACAGTGTGGTCTCTAATCAATAACTCCATCAGAATTTCCAAAGACATGACATCATCATGTGGGCTTTCCCAAATTGTTTAAAGGCAAATATAATTAATTTTGGTAATCCTAATTGACCTAAAACGGGTAAGGTTTATTCTGAATACATGTAATATATGAGAAAACCATGCATACGTGTTTTATACATTAGTGTAAACTAACATCTGGTTTTCAACAGTCTCTAAACACTATATGGACACTGTATGGAGGTAACATACAGTCTTCAGAGCCTGTTTACACTTGTAGCTGCCACTATATGGTCACTGTATGGATGTAATATACAGTCTGCAGAGCCTGTGTACACTGGTATCTACCATTATATGGTCAATGTATGGATGTAATATACAGTCTGCAGAGCCTGTGTACACTAGTATCTACCAGTATATGGTCACTGTATGGAGGTAATATACAGTCTGCAGAACCTGTGTACACTGGTATCTACCGCTATATGGTCACGGTCTGGTGGAAATATTGATTGTAGTGTAATGGTTTAGGTTCAGGCACAGTTTATTGGTATCTCCCAGCTCTTCTGGATGCTGAATATCCAACATCCAGGAAAACTGGGTGACACCAAAATCCTCAATTGGCTTTCTTCCAGAGCTGTTACACAATTAGGTTTAGTGGGAGTGACCTTTCTATGAAGGGGTGTGACTTGGTACAAAGAGGGCATGTGCAAATACGCGTGCCACAGCTTCAGATCTCCCTGATGAACACTTTCAAAAGTCGGCAAGTATGAATAACCCTTAATCTTGCCGTATGGCTGTCCCTGAAACCATGACCTCTATCCGTGAAAGTGACCTTAAAGTGTCCCTAAGCTACAACTGACCATTATACAGCACCAGCTCTAGGACAGAAACTCCCTGGGCAAAGCATTGTAGGAAACACATAAACACTAAACTATTATACACAAGGACTACAAAACTCTTGCCCTAATAGAAGCTACAGGAAATAATGAAATAATAGAACTTGACACAACAATAGATTTCAATAAACAATAACTTGACACTTTAGGACTAGGCAATAGACCTTGCAATACATTCTGCAATTAGACCACAAGACTCAAATGAGCTTTATAGAGACTTATAGAGTACCTATAACCTTTAGACAAGCCTCATGAAGTAACAGAAGACTAAAATACAAACACTTTCTCAAATATGCTTCATTAGGAAAACCAAAGCTTTTCACCTGTGTTTAAGTTTTTTAAAAAGCGCTGGCCCTTTAAGACAGCTCTGAAGTCGGGCCAAGTCGGCACATGACAGCTTGATGGATGACTGTGGTGACAGTTGTAAGCTCCTGAGCTGGGAGAGTCCACTGTGCAGGAAGGAGCCTGTAAATCTACATCATGCTCACCAGCAGCAGTGTAATACAGGCTATGGAGGAGGAGGCTGAAGCAACAGGTAAACTCTGTCACACTGTTTCCTTAGGCTCTATCTCCACTGCACAGAAAAAAACTAAATTTTTTCAGTGTTTTTCATTTTCTAAAAACACTGAAAAAAAACGACTGAAAACATCTCCCATAGACTTCTATTGTAAAAACCTCCTGCTGTCTACACTTTTTTCTGCTTGTTTTTTTACTGCTCGTCTTTTGTAACAATGTTGTAAAAAACGCCAGGGCAGGGCAGAAAATTTAATACAGGAGTCTATGGAAAGCGCCGGATGTTTTTTTTGCCGCGATTCTTCAATTAAAACCCACCCAGGAGATTAGTCCCTCCTATAGTGGATGTTACAGTTTATACTTTTTTCAATTCTGCATACAGGTGTTTGATATGTCCTTGTTCGTACCGTTTGTAATAAAGTGATCATGTTTTTGTCGCTAACTTTTTTTGCGCAATTCAAGATTTTTGCTCTAATGACGTTAAATAAGTTTTTTTAAGGATTTTGGCGCTATAATCCTTTTCTTGGAAGATTTTGTTGCTAATAAAGATATTTTGCTTGTGACGCTAAAAATACGGTGTTTTACGGATTTTGGCGCTAAAATGTTTTGTTTTTTTTAACAGATTTTGCCGCTATTAAAGTTATCTCCCTTTTGTTTCTAAAAATACTTTTTTTTTACAGATTTAGGAGATAAATTTATTAGCGCCAAAATCCGTAAAAAGCAGGATTTTTAGCAGCAAAAGCGAGATAACAGTAGCATCAAAATCCATAAAAACATGGACTTTATCGCCAAAATCCGTAAAAAAATTTATTTTTAACGACAAAAGCCAGGTAACTTTATGAGCGGCAAAATCCATAAAAACCCGTATTTTTTGCGACAAAAGCGAGAACTCTATTAGTGCCAAAATCAGTATTGTAGTGCTGAAATCCGTAAGAAAACAGATTTTTAGCAAAAAAAGCGACATTACTTTATTAGCGCCAAAATCCATTAAAAAAAAGTACTTTTGGCTACAAAAGCGAGATAATTTTACTAGTGCCAAAATCCGTAAAACAAGTACAAGATTCCATATAAAAGCAATAATGTGCTTTCCATCCCCTTTTGTAGGGTGGAGTTACATCCAATGGCTTAATATATGAATTGAAAACCAGATTTGAAGACAATCAAAAACGCGGGTAAAAACCGTGCCAAAAATCGCAAATCGCAACAATAAACGGCTGTTTTTTCAGCAGCTTTTGACAGGCAGTGGACAGAAAACTCAGTTTTTAGTATTTGGCTTTCAGGTCGTTTTTTGTCCACTGCAGTGTAGACATAGCCTTGGTGTGCTGTGCCTGCTGTACTGTATGTAGTGAGACTCAGATGACCCTATACAAGCAGATATGCCCTCAGCTCCCCCTGCACAGTTGGTATCTCCCAACAGATTGAAAAGGATCTCCTGAGTTACAAATAGAAAGTAAAACCTGTTTCCCTGTAAAACTGAGGGAAACCCTCTGGATTGCTAATGACATGTATTTGTGAATAGTCTTATTATTTCATCTTCTATCAATTTTTGTGTGTTTGTATGGAGGTGATAGGTACTCTTTAAAGTACACTAACGAGATCCATGTGGCGGCCAGGTCAACTACTATGTGGGGATCCTGAGCAGTTGCCACGCAACCACTCCAAACAAACACATGCAATAGAAGACAAACAAAACATAGAAAACCCTGACAAGCTAATATGCAAGAAAAGAGGAAATAACAATAGAATTTCTGTGAGTCGTAACACCTATCAGACAAAGCAATGGTCAAAATGTGCGCCGGGGTTTACATGTTATGGTCTGTATCCTGTGTATGTTTTATGTATGTGGAATTTTATTTATTTTCTTATATCGGTTTATTGTATGCTTTAATTAACCTTATTCGGCACATTGGGATATTTCCACCCATTTACTTTCTTTATAGGTGATATTATGTGTAATACATCATTTATCATTTGTGTTTTACATGTATTTAAATTTTATGTAATAAAAATGATTCTTATACTCATTACTGTGTGTTTTTGTAGGTATGGATCACTTTATATTATGCCAAATTATAAACAGCTATCTGTTATGTTGAAGTTCAACCATGCCACCACTTTAGACTGGTTGTGCATTATGGTTGTTAGATTTGGGACTGTATTTATTGACAATGGTTTATGACTTTGTAAAACCAAAATGATTTGTAGCTAAATAATGTCCAATTCACAGAAGTACCCCAGATATTTATGAATGCATACAGTAAAACATCAGATTAATCATAGTCTATTGAACAGAGTACTGACGTACGATTTTTTTCTTGACTTGCTGATTATAGCTTTATAAAGAGTTGGGATGTAAATATTCTCTCTTCATTCGTATCTGTCAGTGTCCTGGGCTCCACTCCATGTATAAAATTGGGCAATTTGCAGAGTCTATTCAATGGATTTCTTTCCTGTTTCTCACTTGACAGTTGGCATACATGGAAAGAAAAGTCTTTGTAAACAACAGATCAATGAACACTCGTTCAATGTCTTCTTATGTGAGAATATCCAATTCTTCTGCAGGAGAAATGCCTTACTCTGCTGCCAGCACTAATAATTGTCTGGTTTCTGCCATGCTTGCTGTTTCTTTGCTGTAAAAGCAGTTGATCAACCTTGAGAATAATTAGAGATAGGAAATTAGACAACACATTGGAAATTAGTAGTCAGATTGTAGATATGTTCTAGTCCTTGAACAAATTGTGAATTCAACATTTTAGAATAATGATATGTACATGTCATGAATTACTTACTCAAGGGTGACCATACCATAAAGGTAGCCTATACTACTACTTGGCCCTAGTTCCTTTGCTGTTGGTTAGCAAGAACTTGTGGTCAACTAACTCCTTGCTTAGCAAACATAATGGCGAATTGACTTTCTGTCCTGGATGTTTAAACCTAGCAACATAATAGGCAAACTCTGTCCTATGCCAGTCTGACCAATGAGACCTAACGAGTTGGAGTAGTTTAATTCACAGTCAATTATGAAGAGTAGGTACCAATTATTTTAAAAATAAAATTCAATAGTAAATGAACTTTTACGTAATACCACAAAGCAGGATTAACTGAAAAATGTATCTTTGACATAGGTAATGACTAACCAGGAGCACCCAGAAGCTATTCACTGGTATATGCATAAAATGGACATCAACATTTCAACAAACTTTGTAGAAATGAAAAGTGAAAACAAATCTTAGAAAATTTGTTAAGTATCTTGCGAGAAAAAATTCATATTTCTCAACTTATTGGATTCCTTTCCTCTTCACTCTATCCCCTAAACTCATCATTCACTATTGAAAAAATTCTGGAGACAATATTGTATCATTTAATGCTGCCCATATATGTTTATGGAGGGGGGAGGGAGTTTCACAGTGAGACAGAAACAGACAGACATAAAGAGATGCATAATTTATAGCGTACACTGCTCAGTAATGTCCTTCATTCTGCTTCTTATAAGGGAGAAGAATATCCTTTTCTCTATGAGTCTTTGCTATGGGAGACATCATAGCAATTAGTATCCAACAGCTTTCTCAGAGACAACTGAAAATTAGAAATAGAGTCTGCGGAGAGAAAAATTAATGAAAAATGGCATGCGAATTTATGTAAATGTCAGAAACAATATTACTTCTCACATCCACATGCATGACAGCTTTTCCTGAAAAGGTATCTAAACATTCATGTATGCTATAAAACAATTATGTGATCTATTTTAGAATAACCTGCATATGTCATCTAAAGAATTACAATTATGTTAAGTATATGTGGTGGTCGGAACTTTATTTTTTAGATGAACAATATTCCAATGAATTCAGTTAAACTGAAAATGGAATGTAAACCAGACTAAAAAACTGTCAACTTACCTAGGACCCTATACAGTCCTGACCTTGCTCTAGGCTTTGTTGATCTAATTTATTAAGGTTATATGAAGGAAAATTCTGCTCAGCCAATTCCCACACTAAATTAAAGGACACCATTGTCTGAGCTACAACCTCCAAGGGGCATTAGATAATGACGTCTTCACTGATCTAGTAGGAAGCATTCCTTTTTCTCATATTGGTTGTTATGATTATAGAAAGACGCTCCTTGAAACACCGTGAATTCAACCCCTGCAGCAAATGTGTCAGGACTATAGGATGAATTACTGTAAAAAGTGACAGTTGCGAAGAAGGAAAGTACAGTATATCCAAGCCTTGTCCTCAAATGAGTCCAGTCACAGTGGCCCAACACAATTAATGGAAGGAGCGCAGGTGACTTGTATTACATTTGCTGAAGTCTACAATAATTGTGACCTGTGATATTTTCCGTATAAGTAATTTTGCATTTCATATTTGCGATGTCTTTCTGAGAACTTTCCAATAAAGTTTAGACTTTTAGATATGCAGGAAGGAAGTAAAGACTTCAGGCTACGAGGAAGCAAACTAACCTATAAAAAAATGTGGATCGTTTGTCAAATCTATGTATATAAAAAATAAATATATTATGGTATTAGCTTTCATAGGGGTACATAAACCCTCTGTTCAAGTGATCTTGGGTTTTTGACCACTTGATCACCACTAGGTCTTTATACTGCTGGGGAATAGTTTTCTAAACATGCCCTAATAAAGGTATTCATTAAAGCTTTATGTATACAAATAGCACATAATACAGTGTACACTATGTAAATGAACCTTGAGAAGAGTCATATGGGTGGTCCATTCTAATGGAGAGCCTTGCAGAAGCCCTGGCTTCTCTCATGCCCTACAGTTTGGGTTACATCATTACAAGCCAGTTCTTTCATTATCTAGCTCATGTGTAGCAAAGCCAGTTATATTGGCCCTGGCTTCATTTTGAATGCCACCAGATCTGGCTGTTAAAGGCATATCGCAGCCTGCAAGACACCAATCAAGCCAGGGCTACGTTAAAGGAAATTACATCTGCCTACTTGACTCTTACTGGGAAATTTATAGGTTTAAAGAGAACCTGTCACATAGTTTATGCCTCCCTTGCTGAGGGCAGCACAAGCTAGCGACAGACATGCTGTTTCCAGCGCTGTGTCCCTTATTCTGTAAGATGCTGTCATTTTAGGGTGCATCCACACTGCACAGGACAAATAACCGGCCTGTATGTGTCCTGTTTTGCGGCCGTTCCCTCGGCCGTGGGGGGGAGGGTTTTTTCCCTCCCGCGA
The DNA here is from genome assembly GCA_025379985.1 of Phyllomedusa bahiana. Lineage (NCBI taxonomy): Eukaryota > Metazoa > Chordata > Amphibia > Anura > Hylidae > Phyllomedusa > Phyllomedusa bahiana. The sequence continues at coordinate 21,486 of JAODAL010055228.1, forward strand.
TGAGCGGAGAACAACCCCTCCCTCCTCCCTTTGAGGTGTTCATTTTCCCGTCCGGAAACCGACGGAAGAATGAATATGCTCAATGTTTTTTGAGCGCCCCGGGCGGAAAAAACCGCCCACGGAAAACCTGCATGGGGACTGCCGCACTGTTTTTCCATAGAGCACAATGTGCTCATTTTCGGCCAATTTTTCAGGCGGTCTGAAAAACCGAAACCGGCTGAAAAATCGGCCGAAAATCCTTGCCGTGGGGACATGCCCTTAGAGTATTTAATGCTCAAAGCTGCAGTTTTTAGCCAGAAAAGAGTCCATTTAATTCATGACCCGCTCACATCACAACTGATTAACCTAGTGCTTTGTATAGGTAGAAACATGTGAATAACTGTCAGGTGGGTGGGGCTAACAACTGCTCATAAATAAGCTAGACTCTTTTCTGTCTGAAAACTGCCGGATTTGAGCATTAAATACTACTGCATCTAACAGAATAAGGGACACAGCGCTGGAAACAGCATGTCTGTGACTAGCTTGTGCTGTCCTCAGCAAGGGGGGGCTTAACCTATGTGACAGGTTCTGTATGTCTTTAACATCATACACAAGAAATACAAGTCTTGTTTTCTTTTGGATTCAAACAAAAATAAATGATGTCTTGTTCCATTGGACTTCATGTACAAAGTTATCCTATCATAGAAACATTATTTGGTAGAATACATATCTCTGTAATGAGTTGCGTTTAGCTGGTACAGCAGTGTGTCTAGGCTGTATGTTCCTTACCTAAGGAGCCACACAGACTCTACTGTCCTTATGGCTCTTGGAAAAATGAATGGATTGTCAGGGATTCATTGGAAAACTGGTAGCACTTGTATGGTTCTCAGTGAAATGATAGGAAAACTGTATAATACATAGTCATGAAAATAAAGAGCCCCTTTACCATGATGTGATGTTTTCAAATTGCATCATGCCCTATCTATAGCACTATAATTTAAAGAGCTATCTCACAAAAAACTATTTGCCCCTTTTGCATTATTTAATAAAAAAGTTAAAAATCATCACTATAGTGTTAAAGCTTTGCCAGTGTCTCCAATCTCTGTTTACTTTCAGTCCTTCAAAAAGGCACACGACGACAGCAGCCCATCAGTGACAACATTGGTCATGTGCCGTTTCACTGATATCACCACTCTGTTAGTAAATGACGCATCAATGGTCTAGCACATGACTGCTGACACCACTAACTGGTAAAGTAAACAAAGTGCAGAGACACCCCTTGAGCTTCAGCACTGGAACGGTGGCGAGTATAAAGGAAAATATATCTTTTTTTTATTCAGTACAGTTGGAGCCTACTTTTATTTTTTTATTTTCTTTAGTCAGACAACCCTTTTAATGTTTTACATAGAAAATTTAATATTAAAGATTCTTTTGGGGACTCCAAACATGAAGAAACCCAGCCTTATTACTTCTACAATAACAAGTACCGTAACTAGTGTTCTCTTCTTATATTTTATTGATGCGACTGTAATATGGCCATATTCTCCTCACCCAAAGTTATCATTAACAATCCTATGGATCTATAAATTACGGTTAGTAGAATTTTGGGTTTGGGTCTTGGTGCCATAATATGGACGCCATAATTAAGCTGCATTATGGTTATATGAAAATGGGTTTAAAACAATGAAATTTGCAATGGGTTAATGCAGATTCCCATCTCTTCTTGTCAAAGAATATCCATACGCTCATCAAAAATTTGTTATATATTTCATTACCTGTTTGCACTTGTGTTGAGAGATCATTTATAGGTTTGCTGCTGGGGGAGAGCAATAAAAACAGGAATACATTACCCACTCACAGATTTTATCTTCCTTTAAATACATTAAGAAATGTAATTTTCAGTCAATAAAATATAAAATACAGAGGTCATTTTAGCTGCAAGTAAATCCCTCATCCAGAGATAACCACTAAAAAGATAATTTTCAAGCACTGGGTTTTTAACACAGAGTTCAGCTCTAGATATGACATGTTTAAAAATTCAGCGAGTAGGATGCTCTGAAAGCAACAGAGCTGTGGTCTATGGTAATGAATTTGTATGAGTGCCTTGATCAAATAAAACTGGAAGAGGGCGAGTATCTTTTTATTCCAGCATATGGCTATACATTTATCATCCATATGCCATTTCCATATATCTCAGTGTGGGAGTTAGTTTTTCAAAGCATAACTACAAAGCGAAAAGTAAATATGTGAACTGGTTTCATTCTTGGAAATTTAGAAAACAGAATATATTTATGTGTGTATATACAGTGTGGAAAAGAAGTATTTGATACACTGGCAATTTTGCAAGTTTTCCCACCTACAAAGAATGGAGAGATCTGTATTTTTTATTGAAAGCACGCTTCAACTATGAGAGACAAAATCTAAAAAAAAGCCCAGGAAATCACATTGTATGATTTAAAATATATATATATTTGCATTTAATTGCATGAAATAAGCATTTGATACAGTAGAAAAACTGAAATTAATATTTGGTACAGAAACCTTTGTTTGCAATTACAGAGGTCATATGTTTCCTGTAGTTCTTGTCAAAGTTTGCACACCCCTGCAAACAGGGGTTTTGCCCACTTCCCCCATATAATCTTC
>JAODAL010055229.1:0-24106 GCA_025379985.1 Phyllomedusa bahiana
TGGGCTTCATTTTTGGGTTTGGCCCCTAGGAGCAATGGTGGCTAGTGACCCTGAGAGTTTTGATGTCATTACTGCCTCTGGTGAAGTTAGTGGGGTTGCTGGATCCAACCAAGGGTCTCCTGCTTATGAGACCCAAAATAGGGAAGAAACTGCCCAGTGGGCACAATACCAAGCTAGGCTATGTGTGGGAAAAGGCTACTAGGTCTGATAGTGCTGATAGTGAGGTTGTCAGGAATAGCCCTGTGAATGTCGCCATAAAGGCTGAAGGTGGTGACATTGTTGCAGAGTGTGCATGTGTTACGCCACTGGTTGTAAGTGGCTATGATCTGTCAGTTGCTCAGTGGGGGAGGAGTGCATGGTGTGAGCCCACAGCTGAGCTTTGCATGGAAAGTGTTGTCCCTGCCACTGAGGATGTAGGGAAGATGTTGCCCCAAAGTAGGAGCTTTGATCCCGGAGGGGTGATGACACAAGGTGAAAAAGACCTACGGTCTTTATCAAAGGGGGTTGGATATGTGGCCTAGTGACCATGTGCAGTTAAAGGTCTCTGCCACTAGTTGGAATTCAGCAGGATACCTGCTGCAAACTTGCCACCGAATGTCTGGGTTCGGTGGGGGAAGGAGACTTGCTGGTGTCAGTAACAATAAGTTGCTGACACAGGTAATAATAATAATAATAATAATAATAATCTTATATAGCGCCAACATATTCCGCAGCACTTTACAAATTCAAGGGTAAACATACAGTCATTACACATTAAAAGTACTTACAAATGAGACACAAGGTGTGAGGGCCCTGCTCTTGAGAGCTTACAATCTATTAGGGTGTATGGGTGAAACATACGGTAAGAAGTGCCAAGTTTACAATGGTCCGGCCATGTTTCATAAATAGGGGGTGGTTTACATGAAAAATGGATGAACCTGCCACCCAGACTGTACATCTATATACAGGTAAGTGCCTGTGAGTGCCCTAGTGTAGGGAATGACAGATATGTGTGATAGCACTTAGGGATCTTGGTGGGCCAGACCGAGAAGATGTTTTTTCAGGGCCCTCTTAAAACTGTGAGGGTTGTGAGTGTGCCTGATCGGCCGCGGTAGCATATTCCAGAGAATTGGTGCCGCACGTGTGAAATCTTGTAGGCGGGCATGGGAGGTTCGGATGATTGAGGAATGTAATCTGATATCATCAGCAGAGCGGAGAGCACAGGTAGGGCGGTAGACGGAGACGAGGGAGGAGATGAAGGAAGGAGCAGCGCTGTGGAGAGCTTTATGGGTAAGAGTGCTGAGTTATACTGTATCCTGTACTGGAGGGGCAACCAGTGCAGTAACTGACACAGGGTAGAGGCATCAGTATAGCGGCTGGAGAGACAGACAAGCCTGGCTGCTGCATTCTGGACAGATTGGAGAGGGGAGAGTTTGCAGAGAGGGAGACCGATTAGCAAGGAGTTGCAGTAGTCAAGACGAGAAAGAATAAGAGCAGTAATGAGAGTTTGAGTTGTTTCCACAGTGAGAAATGGACGGATTTGGAGATATTCTTGAGGTGCAGGTGACAGGAGCGGGCAAGGATTGGATAATGGGGTGAAGGTCAGATCAGAATCCAATATAACCCCTAGACAGCGGGCCTGCTGCCTAGGAGAAATGGTGGTACCACATACAGAAACAGAAATGGCAGGGGGGGTTGGTTAGTAGATGGCGGAAAGACAAGAAGTTCAGTCTTAGTGAGGTTTAGTTAGCTAGAATGGCTGCCTTGCAGCCAGGTATGGGTCTCCTTTCCCGGGACGGTCATAGCGTTGGGTGGTAGGCCGTCCCCATGTTCCAGGCCAGGTTTTGGGCCAGTTCCTGGATGGCTAGAAAAGCCCTTAACATGCAGGTGTTAAGGGGGCGTGTTCTGCTACCTGCAGTGGTTAGGAGCAAAGGAGCTGGAGAGAGGCTCTGGCCCCCCAGAGGCTTGAGGGAAGCCTAAAAAGGTACAGTGAGGATACTGTGTTTTGTGGGTCTGAATGGTAGATCCAGACCACTGATAGGTAGGGTCTATACCTGAATGTGTGTAGTTAGTGGCCAGCCGGCCTGAGGTTTTTCCGTTTATGATTTATGTTTTGTTTGCTATGCTTGACCAATAAAACAGGCTGAAGCCATAAAGAAACCTTGTCTGTGTGCCACTCGCTTACCAAAGCGGCGATCCCGTAAGTGAAGGACCCTGGGGCCGGTCTAAGATGGCGGCCGAACGAGTGTTAGGCGCTACAACAGGTATCGAGAGGGTTGGTACCCAACGGAAATTGTCATCGAGTCAACGAAGAGGGCCTGATGACCGAAGAGAATCCTCCAAAACTCTCCGTCGTCGACTGGAGCGCTGGGCTTTAGGAGAGCGTTAGTTGGGCAGCGGGGTCACCTTTTTTGGAAGAAAATTACTGGAGAATGTCGGATTGTAGCACGGCCCATCCCTTTTTTTAACCTGAGGCAGACCAAAGCCAAGAAAGGATGGAAAGGTCCGTCGGAGAGCGAAGAGACCGAAGAGCCCCGTCTTTCACCTGGGGGAAACGGGAAACCCCACCTAAAGGGTTTTCCCCTTTTCTTGGGGGCCCCAAATTGGGCTTTTAGGGCGCCCGCACCCCGAATTGAGTTTGAGAGAGAGAAAAGGCCAACTTTAAACCCCCTCGTACAGGGAAAAATTGTTTAAGCCACTTTTCTTAGATCTCCCTTTACATTAAGGGGTGCACCTAAAAATGTTCGCGGTTTTGGGGGGTCCGGGTTTTTGGGGGGCGGGGGGCCCCAGCGCTCGACAAATCTATAAAGGTTCGCGGGCGCCCAAATGTTTGAAGAGCTTGGTGAGGGTAGGAATAAATTCTGCTGTATGGAAGTCTCAGGAGCCCCCCCCCTGATGTTGTTGCCCTTTTACGATTTTCAAGATGCCCTTTCTGGGCGGCCAGGTGGTTTTGCCCTTCTTTTTGGCGCAACTGTCTTGAAGGGTTTTAATAGTGAGATTTGTGATTTTGTCTGACTCAAGGTTTGGGAAATTTACCTGTAGACCTTCACTTCAGTCTGTACCGGGGTTGGAGCCCCCCGTTGCCTGCTGCCCCGAAACTCTCCGTTCTTCAGGTCTTCTTGGATGGTGGGCTTTTAGAACCCTGAAGTTTGGGTTTTTTCCCCCAAGTTTGAAGGGCATCTTCGGTCTGGGTTAGATGCGAGCGGGAAAGGGATCTTCCTTCCTGGGTTTGTGAGACTTGACCGATCTGGTGGTATCAGAGGGGATGGGTGGGTTTAACCCCAAGGGGGGAGCCCGGTTTTAAATTTCCCGTGTTCGTCTTGCATAGAGGGATTCCCATAAAACCCTTTAACCATTGTTCCCCACAATTTCAAAGCCATGGGGGGTTTAGCCATTCCGCTGGCCCACAGCGGGTAACGTATGTGTAATTGCTGGTTTTCCCCTGCAAAAGATACGCCCCCCAAAGTCCTTTCCGGGGAAATCCCCCTTGTTTACCGGGGGGAGCCATTCCCCCTGAAGGCAGCAGCACATAAAAGGTTTGCAGTTTGGGTCAGGTGCTGTGCGGCGGTACAGGGCCCCTGTGGAGAATCCCAAAGGGGGGTTTCGCCCCATGAGTGTGAGGGGTCAGCGTTTTCCCGGGATTATCTCCTCCATAGGTTGGAGGACGGGGGGGGGCTCTCGCGCCTTTTTTGCAGAAGAATCCGCAGTCAGTCCTCCAAGATCCCCTGCTGTCGGGATGACCCGTTGTAGTTTCCCCCAGGGTTGTGGGCCCTAAGCCAGAGCCAAAGGGCCGAGTCATAGGGGGGATTGGGAACCCCTTAGAAGTAGTGCCCCTGCCTGCGGGGGCTACGGGGCTGCGGGGCATTGATGGGACGCCGTGGCGCAAAAGATGGCCGCCTGCCGCGACCCGAGGGGGTGCGATGGTAAATTTGACGGGGCTCCCTGGGATCACCGGGGACGACCCGGGTCAGGGACTGTCCCTGGAAAAGGGGGAAAGCCCCCGATGTGCGTACATTTGTCCCTCACCCCTCGGTGATACCTAGTGAAGGCGCGCCCCCGGTCTGCAGGGGGAATCGGGCGGTCATGTTTGCCTCGGGGCTTCACCGGGGGGCACCGGTCTTTGGAGAAATGGGAGCGGTCCAGTCGAAAGCGGTATGGCGCGGCCCAGTGCCGGGCCCCCTCCCTTCGAGGGGCCTTCTCTTCCGTTGCACCGCTCCGGGAAGTGGCGGGGATCACGGAAAGGGAAAACCCCTCTCCTTCACAGCCCTGGGGGGGCAAAAAGAAATTTGAAAGGGGGAAATATGTCCTAGGAAAGGGGTCTTGGGTATCTTGGCCATCTTTCTCTCCCTTTTGGGAAGGGCTTTTTCAAGCTTGCCCTCGTTTGATAGTGCTGAATCTGCATGGAGCTCAGCAAGCGTGCTGCCTACAGCTCGCATGGCAAGCCACGCTGCCCCCCGATATTACTTTATTCTGTGGCTGATTGGCGAGTTGCAATTCAGCTCTTCTGGAGTTCAGGGGTTAAGTCTAGGTACTGGGAGCCATAGTTAGGACCAGGGCCGTATTTCCCACTAGGCACAGCCTAAAGGGCGGCATGGCAACAGGCTCTTCCCCTTCCAAGGACGTCCCCCTTCTCGAGTGGTTGGAGCAAGGGGGGGAGGGGAGTTGTGCAGCGGGGGGCCCCCGGGAGAGGGCAGGGGGCATGTATTTGCTGGGGGGGGCCCCGATCAACTTTTAAAATTGGACAGCAGAGCGGCACAGAAAACGGCACCGGTAGGACAAAAGCTTCCCCCTTCCCGACACTCCCTGTTATGACAAATAAAATCACAAGCTGACTGATGCTATCTGTCTTTTTTGGTGCGGCGGTGCGGCGGGGAAAGGGGGGGCACGCTTCCCCCCCCTCTCCTTAACAGCGCGCGCCGGCCATGAAGAGCGAAGTGCCAGAAAGAGAAGGAGCAGAGCTGCCCCTCCAAATTCCAGCAGCACACGGGGGCGCCAAAAGATGAAACCGAGGCTTCCCCCCCTTCAAACAGTAAGTGATTAAGAGGTGGGGGTGGAGGCAGGTGAAACATAGTGGGGGGGTGGAGCCTGGAGCAGGTGAAAGGAGTGGGGGCTGGAAGGGAAAAAATGAGTGGGGGCAGGGGAAACATGAGTGGGGTTGGGAACCTGGGCAGGGGAAACATGAGTGAGAGGGGGTTTGGAAAGGGGGAGGATGGGGGAAGGCAGCGGAACATTTATTGGGGCCAAACTATATGGAGCTGTCTGTCACTGTCAAAATAGGAGGTGTAACCAATGGAGCTTCTGCTTGTGTGTTTGTATAGGTGTCAGACATATAGGATCTCATGGTTTTGTATATAGTTACAATAGGCGGGTGTTAGGGCGGCACCTTTTAGGGTACGTGGTCATAAATTTTAAAAAACCAAGGGGGCTCTCACACAGGCATTTTTGTTCTTTTTTTAATGTGTGTTTTTTGTGCAGGTCGGCACAACAATTGATCTGTACATTTTGCCAAAAATCGTGTAAAATCTCGTTTGCCACGATTTTTGTAAGCAAGTACAGATTTTAATCGTGTCTTTTTTGCACAAAAAACGTTAAAAAAGCATAAAAAAGCATTTTTGGGAAAGCACACTTTGGGTGTTATGCTGTTAACCCCTGGCCCTCTACCTATATATAAATTTTTTAGACCTTTCCATGTATTAGACCCTTTCCCCGTGAAGGCAAGGGCCCCAGGTTTTTTCCCGCCCCCCCCCACTTTTATTTCTTAGAACATTCTGGGAAAAGAAGTCGATTTGTTACTATGGGGAGAATGCTGTCATAGATCAAAATCATATATGCGACCAAACAAGACATCTACAATCAAAAAAAAAAATGTTGAAGAAAAAAGGATATGTATCAGTGTCGAGTTTAAAAAATAAAAAATATTGGTGACCTATTTTCCCTTTAAGCTGCAGGTCTTTTAGGTTGAAGTCTAATGGTTTTTGGTTCGACACAGTGTGCCGGGATTCCAAACTATCCTTTTGGTAATGGTTCTCCAACTCTAGGAAAGGGATGACGGGCAAACCCCTTTAATTAGTTTTCTTTTTTGAGCCATACAGGGAGTGGGGGGGCTTTTGTAAAGGGGTGTGGGTATAATATGAAAAGGGGGGGGGTAATTAATTGGGTTAATGGGGGGGTATTCCCGGGTTTTGTGTCTAGGGCAGCATGACCTAAAAAAACAGCCTTGGTTGACCCCCGAAAAGGCCCAAATGTATCATTATAAAAATGTTTTTTGTGTTTTTTTTATTTTTTTAATGGGGTTAAACACCAAATTGCTAGTTTTAAACTTTTTCAAAATTTTCGTTATGAACGTCCAAGGGCTTTGTGCGCTGATCATGGGCCCCTTTTCTTTGAAGGGCCAACCCCCCAGTCACTGAATTAAGCTTGCAAAAAAAAACCCCTTAGCTGTCTTTCTCAATCGCGACTCGGCACTAAGGAAAACATATGGAAGGGTTCCATCTGTGCACCTGACCCCCGCATAGTAAAACGATCCAATGGTCTCCTAATTAAAACCCGGAACCCCCAAGGTAGGTTCCAAAGGTGATTTTGGCAGGGGGGATTACGGCCGCAATTTTCGCCGTGTGGCCGGAGCGGGGGCGGGGGGGGGCGGGGGGCCGCAACTCGCCGGCCCAAACCTTTAAAATTAAAAAGGGCACTTACCCCCGCTGGTAATTTACCGTCAATTATCTCCCCCCGGGGTATTCCCGAGCAGGGGGGAGGAGACATAACCATAGTTTTTCTATGAGAACTGTGGATTACCGTAATGATTGGGCATTCCAGCCGTAATTTTTCGCACCCACCGTAATTTGATGAAATACGTCCAATTTTAAGGCCGGGGTGAACAGGGCTAAAAAAGGTTTTTCCGGGGGGTATGTTACATAACCTGGGACTTACAGTTCCATATTGATGACAGCTACAATACATGTCTTTAGTTTATAACGGTGATCACAACGCTGAATCAGTCCCTTGGGTACAAGTGTAAATAATGTAAAAATTTTTTAAAAGAACAAAAAAAAGCAAAAGCATGCACATTGTTCTTTCCCCATTACTAAAGCCTATTGCCCCGAAAAAGATCAAAATTAATAAAAATTACTGCATGTTGAGTGCTGTGAAAAATAAGTAACACAACTAGAACTGCTCTATTTTCTTCATCTTAAATCCCCAAAAACACATTAAAAGGAGATCAAAAAATTATGTCCCCTCCAAATATGATACGGACAAAAATGTCAACTCAACATGCAGAAAACAAGCCCATATAAAGCTGCATACAAAGAAAAATTATGGCTCTTAGACTATGGCAGTACAAAAACGAGTTTTCTTTTTATGTAACCCCTTAAGCCGAACGCCTAAAAAGTAGTTAATGACCAGAAAATTTTTTGGGGTTTTTGCCTCCTTGCGTTTCAACAGTTGTACCTTTTTTTATTTTTTCAGTGACGCAATTGGATGAGGCCTCGTTTTATTCGAGACAAGTGGTACTTTATGGGGGAATAGTTTAAGTTCACTTATAAATAATTGCAGTATTTTTAATTTTTTTATTCTTATTTTACACCATTCACATTTCACACATAATACCTTGTTAGATTAATTCTACAGGTTATTACGGTCGTGTGGATACCAAATGTGTAGTTTTTTTGTGCGTGTAATTTATGCACAATTATTTTTTATTAAATATTTATTTTTATTTTTTACACCTTTTTTTTTTACACATTTTGTTTTTTTTTTACTTTTTTTTTACTCCCATGAAGGGAGAACTGTTTAACATTTTTAAAAATTTTTTTTACACTTAGTATTGTATTAGCATATTCGTATATGCTAATACATTCTAATCTGTCAGTCTGACACAGGCAGTGATTAGGACAGCACAAAGTGCGTCCTAGTCACTGGCTTAGTACACAGACAGCTCTGGGGCCACTCTAGGTCCCCAGAGCTGACTGTGCAGCCGTTCCTTGAGCTCTGTCGGGTGAGCGAGTGATCCGATCACCCGACAGAGCAGGGGAAACCCTTTGATTGCGCTGCTGTAACGCACCGCCGCAATCAAAGGGTAAAAGCAACGGGTTGCGGATGTTTCCGCCACTGCCCGATGCTTGCATGGGATGCACTGGGATCAGGGCTGTGTAGTACAACCCCGATCCCAGCGCACTTGCGGCGCCGAGCGCTGCAAACTACGGGGTCTGCAGCGACGTCTTTAGACGTCGCTGCAGATGAACGACCCGCACCAGCCGACGTCTAAAGTCGGCGGGCGGTCGTTAAGGAGTTAAAAGTGTAAGTGTTTTTGTTTTGTAGAAGCAGTAAAACATGTAAAAAAAAAAATGAAAAAAATTACAATTTTATATTGCTGTAATCGTATCAACCTGCTGAGTAAAGTTAACATATCATTTGTTCCACACTAAGGCCATGTTCATACGGCTTAATTGCGGGCACGTGTGTATGGGTGGGGCCCCATAGACATTCATTATTCCGGGCTCCCCGTAGATAGATAGGTAGCTAGCGGGCTCCCCGTAGATAGATAGGTAGCTAGCGGGCTCCCCGTAGAGTAGAGAGGTAGCTAGCGGGCTCCCCGTAGATAGATAGGTCGCTAGCGGGCACCCCGTAGATAGATAGGTAGCTAGCGGGCTCCCGAAGATAGATAGGTAGCTAGCGGGCTCCCCGTAGATAGATAGGTAGCTAGCGGGCTCCCCGTAGATAGATAGGTAGCTAGCGGGCTCCCCGTAGATAGATAGGTAGCTAGCGGGCTCCCGTAGATAGATAGGTAGCTCGCGGGCTCCCCGTAGATAGATAAGTAGCCAGGTAGGTAGTTAGCGGGCCACCCATTGGTAGATAGCCAGGTAGGTAGGTAGTGGGAAAACTTGAGTGGGGCCCCACTCACCCACGTAGTGGCCCCTGCTCAAGTCTCCCCTAGCCATGTGTAGATTCTCCTCAAGCCCCCCACTATGTGAAGCTATTGAGCACAACTAAGACACGGAGCGCAGCTCTCTTTGAGCAGTGCAGGCCCCTATTTTTAAACGCAATGCTGGGCCTCTGAGATGAATGGAGTCCCCCTCCAGCCATGTGGTACCCTTGTCAAGCTTTCCTCTCTCCAATCACGTGGGGCCTTGCTCAATGCCCCCCAGCTGTGTGGGGCCCCCTCTCACCAGCCTCATGGGACCCCACATAGCTGGAGCGGGGGTGGGGGGGCCTTTGAGAGGGGCCCCACATGTTTGGAGAGAGGGGGGGGCTTTTCCAGGGGCCCCACAGCGCTGAAGAGGGGCTTTTGCAGGGGCCCCACAGCGCTGAGAGAGGGGCTTTGCAAGGGGCCCCACAGCGCTAAAGAGAGGGGGCTTTGCCAGGGGCCCCACAGTGCTGAAGAGAGGAGCTTTGCCAGGGCCCCACAGCGCTGAAGAGAGGGGGGCTTTGCCTGGGGCCCCACAGCGCTGAAGAGAGGAGCTTTGCCAGGGGCCCCACAGGCTTGAAGAGAGGTAGCTTTGCTAGGGGCCCCACACAGCGCGAAGAGAGGAGCTTTGCCAGGGCCCCACAGCGCTGAATAGAGGGGGGCTTTTCCAGGGGCCCCACAGCGCTGAAGAGAGGGGGGGGGATTTTCCAGGGGCCCACCAGCGCTGAAGAGAGGGGGGGGGCTTTTCTAGGGGCCCCACAGCGCTGAAGAGAGGGGGGGGCTTTTCCAGGGGCCCCATAGCGCTGAAGAAAGGGGGGGGCTTTTCTAGGGCCCACAGCGCTGAAGAGAGGGGGGGGGGGGCTTTTTCCAGGGGCCCCATAGTGCTGAAGAAAGGGGGGGGGGGATTTTCCCAGGGCCCCACAGCGCTTGAAGAGAGGGGGGGCTTTTCCAGGGGGCCCCACAGCGCTGAAGAGAGGGGGGGCTTTTCTAGGGGCCCCACAGCGCTGAAGAGAGGGGAGCTTTGAGTGGGGCTCCACAGCGCTGTAAAGAGGGGGGGGGGGTTTGAGTGAGGCTCGCACACATGTGAGGGGTCCGTGCTCCGTCTCAGTGTCCTAGCTGCGCGCCGCTCAGTAGGTGTACATACATAGCCTAGGCAATTTCAGTGTAACTTACTCTCCTCTTCCGTGCTGTGACAGGAGCAGCCGGGCTCCTCCTCCCTCTGTCCGCGCCGTATCCACGAGACTCCGCCCACAGGGCGGAGACTCTCTAATTTAGATCTTCGTCCCGCCCAGCAGAGGAGGAGCCACCTGTGGGCGGAGCCTCGTGGATACGGCGCGGACAGAGGGAGGAGGGGCCCGGCTGCTCCTGTCACAGCACGGAGGAGGAGAGTAAGTTACACTGAAATTGCCTAGGCTATGCATGTACACCTACTGAGCGGCGCACAGCTGGGACACGGAGGCGGAGCACGGGCCCCTCACATGTGTGCGAGCCTCACTCAAAGCCCCCCCCTCCATAGGTGAAGTATAAACAGCGGACATGGTAGTGAGAACAGGCTGATTGCCTATTCTCTCTACCATTGCTGTGAAGCAAGGGGGCGTTACCTGCCGGCGGCCGCGGGCCCCCCCTTGCTTCACAGGCCGGCCGGGTCCCATACACCTTAACTGCCTGTACCCCCCTAATGGCGGGCCTGCACACACACACACACACACACACACACACACACACACACACACACACACACACACACACATCTTAGAATCCTCAATTTTCCAGCAGCTCTTTATCTGTTCCCTATTTCTGTACAAACTCCCCATGGGGTGATGGTGGTTGGTTATGGGATGGGAGCTGTATTTTGCAGGGTGTGAATGAGCCACATCTAACCGACAGTGTCCTGGGTAAAAAAAAAAAAAAAAAAAAAAAAAAAAAAAAGAGGACCACTCCCCTGGAGACTGTGCTATGGCTGTGGCCCGTCCCCCCAGGATCATATTGTGTGGCCTGAACTCAATCCCCTGCACCTTCAGAAGATTAGCCACAGCCATGACCTTCAGGGGGTGCAGGAAATCGAGATTAGTACTGTCACCATTTTTGTAGTGTTTATATTAAATAGGTATATAGGCCCCCTTGGTCAGTAGGTAGTTATATATGCCCCCTCAGTAGGTAGGTCTATAGGTCCCCTTCTTAGGTAGGTATCCAGGGAAATAGGTCCCCCTCTCAGGTAGGTATGTATACAAGGCAGGTATACAATTTCCCTCCATAATATATATTTATATAATATATAATATATATATATATATATATATATATATTATATATATTTTATATATTGTAAGAGGACAGAGGGGATTATGGTGGACCAGAGATATGTGTCACCAAGGACCCTGGCGCTGGTGAGGTGAAAACCAGTAATTTCATGTGTCAGCGGTGGTAGGTTGCTGACACACGTTTTATTGTTAGTATTCTCTGGGTCTGGTTATCTAACTATAGAGGGCCTAGAGACACTACACTACACTAGTGGCAACACTACACTAGTGGCAACACTACAAAGAAACATAGATGAATCTGACATGTTCAGTGATAAACTTATCACAATAGACATATACATGTCAAATAAATATATACTATTCAACCATTTCCACTGAAATTAGTACCTATCATCAAAGTGCAAAAGATCCTTTGGCCCAAACATGTTTCGTCCTGCTAGCAGTACTCTTCAGTGGGTCTAGCAATAATCAATAGGATAGGTCATCAATGCACAAAACATAAAATCAGAATAGGAAGATAGGTCATGAATACATAATAGTCACAACAAAAGTGGATAAACACATTATTACCTCAGAGTCTCCAAACGTTAGGTTTGTGTGCCTGGTAGGGGTTAATGTGCAACCTCTACCATAAAGAGAAGGCACTGGTGTGCTCAAGAAAGTGTGGGCTCTTGTGTGCTAACAGCACACAATCCAGGATGACCATAGTTGACTCGACAAGAGGGGTTTAAATACATCACTTCCTGTTCCTGTTTGAATACCCCATTTCCTGGTCCCTTCCCCAAGCAGCAAAAACAGTGCCTTCCCTAAAAAAGCCCGCAAAAATGCCCCCTCACTGACGTCCGTAGGTGTTAGTACAAAAAAGTTATTGGTCGCACAAAATGGCGCCGTGGCGCAAATTTCAAAAATAGAAAATGTTTGGAATTTTGGACATATATTGCAAAGTGACTTGTTTTTGAAAGATCTTTAACATAAAAAAATAGTTGTAGTAATACAACCCCTTTAATAAAGCATAATAACGGCACAGCAATTGGAGTGCAAACAACCTATAGTGCCTAGACAAACGGAAATGTTACAGACATGTTTATTAGGTAAAGTTGCATATTTTACAGTGGCTGTTTGTGTATGTTTATGACAAATAGAAGCCACTTAGGAATGAGGAGTATGGCAATAAAGTATATATTTAAACAGGTGAGTAAACCTAAATTGCAGATTTATAGATGCAGTTGACACAAGAGAATGAGCAAAAGTATAAACACTATACATATTGCAGGCGGGATTTAGGGCATTATTGATACTAACATGTATCGGAATATGACACCCTCTGTTTGACTATGGCTAGAGGTAAGCAAAATATCATTGGACATACTAGTTAACAGGGAGCATTTTTATCAGGATAATACATATGGGTTACTTAACAAAGGTCAGTAATTGAAATACGATGTGTCTGTGAGATAAGGGCACCCAACAGGACTTTTAAAGAAAACATGTAAATATAAGCCCACATGGATTGACACAATTGAGCCTATATATCTACTGTATTTACTATTTTGCCATGGGCAAACTTAAAACTCTATCAGTTCTCTATCTATTAAACACTAAAACGTAACTTTTATTATATCTAACTCTTAACCTCTATACACACTATTTAAAAACCTGATCTCTATCCTCATCATTTAACCCTTTTTGCTTCTGAAAGAGGGAATAACTACCTTTCTATCATCAAGTCTGGTGGAACCCCACCTATTAACAGGAGAGCCTTATATCTATAGCAAAGTACTAGCTTCAGTAAGGGATCCCAAGCCAACTACTTGGGCAGTCGTCCCTAATCTCATAGACACAGAACAAATAAGGCCCCCTTGTGACACCGTCTGCAGCAGGTGACACTTGTAGACAGAGGTGAGAGATCACAATTTAAAACGTCATGCCTGACCTCGCCGACATGTTTCGCCAGCTAACCTGGCTTTATCAAGGCTTAGAGGTCCGATCACATGTGGTCTGAGCTCACTTCCTTTCATATCATGTTAGGTAAACACCCCATACAGGTGCTCACCAATTAGCCATCAGAGAATCCACATAAAGCCCATTCCCCCTTCCGCGCGTGCACACTCATAACATGTCCTGCTAAATAGTAAATATAGTGATCAAAAGTCACTCTTTGTTCTCTTGCGAGATTCCCAATTTTTTGGAGATTATATATCTACTGGTCTCAATCAACTCCCTTCCCTCCCACAAATAGGTGGCTCTGTGACATTGATTTCTTGAAACTGTAAAAGTTCTAATTTACCTTCATGCTCTTCTTGCATGTGTCATGATAAGGGGGTGTCTACAGAGTGCCAGATATCTCCCATATGTTCCCCTATCCATTTCTGAAGCACTTTGTCTTGCCCACATACAGTGGGGAAAATAAGCATTTGATACACCGGTGATTTTGCATGTTTTACAAAGAATGGAGAGGTCTGTAATTTATATAATAGATACACTTAAACTGTGCAAGAAATCAGGTGCATTCTAGCGCTAGGACAACATTTCTGGATCAGGTATACCACTTTGAAAGTGGTATACCTGTTCCAACCGTAATGCGCCTAGAAATGCCATGGCGAAGCTATAAATATGTAGCTTTGCTACGGATATAGTGCACCCCGCCTCCCTTAAAAATGTATGAATGGGGCTGCGCATCAAATCGGGCGCAGCCCCGTTCATACATGTCGCCCATTATGTTGTCTATGGGTACCTCTTGTCTCTAGAAAAAATGCCACCACCTTAAGGTCTTTCTCATGAGGGATAGATTAGTATAAGGCCTCTGTCATTGCTACAGAGTAGAGTCTCACCCCTTCTAGTTTGAGCAGTAAATCCGTGGTGTCTGTGACATATGGTAAAGCAGTGATGTAATCTCTCATGTTTTTATCAATGTAAATGCCCAGATTTTGCGTTATACTCTAAGACCATTGTGGACCTTTGGTAGTCCATAGAATGTTACCCAGCGTGGGAATTTTGGTACCAGTAAGTCATAGTCTTGTTTATGTATAAATTCTTTAGCGCAGCATTGGCCAGATCTCCCAAGTTAATTGAGAAATGTTGGAGTTGGATCTTTATCCAAAAGTTCATAGCAATTTTTATCTTGTAGAAAATTCAGGCACATTCTCTGATATTGTCCAAAGCAACAATATTACCCACTTTGTCAGCAGGCTTGATGACGGTGCATTTGTCATTTTCCAATGCTTTTTTTATGCATTTTTTGCTGTGTTTTGGCCATTTTTGGTGCACAGCAATGGATGTGCTATGTGTTTCTGCAAAAAACGCACAAAAATGCCAGAAAACACCTGCCGCTTTACATAGACTCCAATAGTACATTTTTTCCCCTGCTCAGTCTTTTTTTGCCACTTGTTTCAAAAAATGACCAGCAAATAAAACAAGCAGAAAAAAAGACATTCTGTGAAGACAACAGGACGTTTTTACTATAGAAGTCTGAGACCTCTTTTCAGTATTTTTTTTCAGCGTTTTTAGGAAACAAAAAATTATGGAAAATTGACGTTTTTCTGTGCTGTGTAGACATAGCCAAACACTCCTCAAATACTGGAGGTCTACACCCAATTCTGAGCATTCCTGTACATCCTTGTTCTGAAACATTTTATCCATTTAACTTTTTGGATAAATAAGTTTAAATCCTTACCTCACTCAAAGCCCAAGAATACATTTGTTGGCATAAATGTCCCCTGCTTAGTACCAGGCCCGGACTGAAGACAGGGCAAGGTGGGAAATTGCCTTGGGGGTTGGGCTGCCTGTTAGAACAGGGGCAGTCCTGCCTATAATTTATTCACTGCACTTCCTGCCCCTCTAGCTCTTTTGTGAAGCCCCGCCCCCTCTCTCACACTGGGCTGTTGGGCAGGGGACTGCAGCTACTGGGCTGTCATTAGGACAGCGATGAATCACTTGCATGAAGAAGTGCAGCCCGTTCTCACTGTGTGTCACTCTCTGCTTTCCCATGCAGAACTGAGCTCCATGCCCTGCGAGGCTCCGCACCCTCCCTCACACACAGCCCCATTCAGCAGGGAGTGCAGGGGCCCATATTGGGCTGTCTGTAGGACAGATCCCAGTCACCAGAGGGAACCGTCCTGCATGCAAGGAGCTCAGCAACCTCTACTTGATAGAAGTGTGACAGGAAGCACAGCAGAGGGGACGCCTGTCGCACTGCAGCAGCTCAGTGTCTGCCAGCTTCAAGGAGGGTCAGCATAGGAAGTTGGTCACGTGATTACTGGTAAGGGCTGCCATTACTTCTGTGTAGTTGTCTCTCCCCCCTTTGTGTGTGTGCTCCCTTTCCCTCCTCTCCTCTTGATGCTCCGCCTCCATCTGTGTGTCCCCCCCATGGTTCAGGAGTACGCGCTGATCAGCGTGACTCCCAAATCACCCGGTGTTGCAATTATGCTGTTATGAATCATCTTCTTGTTTCTATCCTCCATCTTGTATCTGCCTTCCATTTTGTGTATTCACTTATATAAAGGCATAGCCTACAATACACAGGGAATACACAGTAGAATATCGATCTTTGCAGACGATACTAAGCTCTGTAAAGTAATCAACACAATAGAGGATAATATGTTATTACAAAGGGATCTGGATAAGTTGGAGGCCTGGGCAGGGAAATGGCAGATGAGGTTTAACACTGATAAATGCAAGGTTATGCACATGGGGAAGAGAAATCCATTACATTATTACATGTTAAATGGAAACACACTGGGTAAAAGTGACATGGAGAAGGACTTGGGAATCCTGGTGGACAGTAAACTTAATTGTAGCAGCCAGTGTCAGGCAGCAGCAGCCAAAGCAAATAGGATCATGTGGTGCATTAAAAGGGGCATAGATGCACATGATGAGAACATTATTCTCCCATTATACAAGTCACTGGTTAGACCACACATGGAATATTGTGTTCAGTTTTGGGCACCAGTGCACAGGAAAGACATTGTAGAGCTTGAACAGGTACAAAGGCGGGCAACAAAAATAATAAAAGGACTGGGTGGACTACAGTACACAGAAAGATTGGCAAGATTAGGGTTATTTAGTTTAGAGAAAAGAAGGCTTCGGGGGGACATAATAAATATGTTTAAATACATCAAAGGTCAATATAGAGATCTCTCCCAAGATTTATTTATACACAGGGCTGTATCTAGAACAAGGGGGCATCCTTTACATCTTGAGGAACGAAAGTTTCTACATAAACATAGAAAGGGATTCTTTACTGTAAGAGCAGTGAGACTATGGAATTCTCTGCCAGAGGGACTGGTCATGGTGAATTCAATAACCAAGTTCAAAAAGGGTTTCGATGAATTTCTGGAGCTTAATAATATAACAAGATATAGTGACTAGGATTCAGGAGAGGGGTCATTGATCCAGGGATTTTTCTGACTGCCAGATTGGAGTCAGGAAGGAATTTTTCCCTAAAATGAGGACAATTGGCTTCTACCTCATTGGGGGTTTTTGCCTTCCTCTGGATCAACACCTTAGCACAACAGGCTGAACTAGATGGACGACTTGTCTTTTTTTAGCCTTACAAACTATGAAACCAGTGACTTGTATAATGGGAGAATAATGTTCTCATCATGTGCCTCTATGCCCCTTTTAATACACCCCATGATCCTATTAGCCTTGGCTGCTGCTGCCTGACACTGGCTGCTACAGTTAAGTTTACTGTCCACTAGGATTCCCAAGTCCTTCTCCATGTCACTTTCCATTTATGTAATCATGTAATGGATTTTTCCTCCCCATGTGCATAACCTTGCATTTATCTGTATTAAACCTCATCTGCCATTTCCCTGCACAGGCCTCCAACTTATCCAGATCCCTTTGTAATAACATATTATCCTCTATTGTGTTGATTACTTTACAGAGCTTAGTATCGTCTGCAAAGATCGATATTCTACTGTGTAATCCCTGTGTAAGATCATTAATGAAAATGTTAAAGAGGATAGGGCCCAATACTGACCCTTGTGGTACCCCACTAGTAACAGCGATCCAGTCTGAGTATGTACCGTTAATTACTACCCTTTGTTTTCTATCGGTGAGCCAGTTGCCTACCCATTTGCACACATTTTCCCCCAGTCCAAGCATTCTCATTTTATTTACTTGGAATGTGCAGACATTACGAATTCTTTCTTATCTATGTGGGGCCTCCAGAGAAACAAAGAAAGAAGTTTCCAGTGTCTCATATCTCATGTGGGCCCCTTAAGAAAGACATAAATGTCTAATAAATATCTCCATGTGGGCGCCTTAAAGACAATGTCTAGTTTTATGAAAAAACGTAGTATAGTTTGTTGTCTGGTCTACTATTTTTAAGATAAGACTAATTGGTATACTTCATAAATTTATGTTCTTCTATACTTTGTATGACACTAATTGAAAACTACTAATGTATGATCTTTGGGCATGAAGCCAGAAAAAAAGTTTATAACTCAATGCATTGGAAATAAATGGCAGAATTCATTCAGACATACCACTGTGTGTATGTATGATTGTTGTTCCATTCAGGCCTGAATATACACCAATTTGGAGCTCTTCAAACATACCATAAAGGGAACCATTGAATTTCCCCATCAAACCTGGCGCTCTATACGTGAGGCTCAAAGGAAAGGAAGATGACTTGCTGACCACCCGGACCCAGAGTTGGACTACGGGAGCTCGTGGAACCACAGATCTACAACAAGTCAGCGCTGACAGGTGATAGCCTTTATCTTACCAACTGATCTGTGCTTCTAAGTGCTTTTGTTTTCCTGTCCCAGTGTAAAGTAAGCTCCCTGTATGTTGTGTTTCTCATTTCGATTTTGTAGAAATTGACTAGTCACATAAACCAGGGAAGTAGGGAACCCTGGAACCCCCTAACTGATCTTAAAAAGTTTCTTTCTTGATAAGACACAGTGTTTTAGAGCATTGAGGAAGTCTTAAGGACGAGAGAGAAACAAGTATAAGACAGAAGGAAGGGGGGGGGGTTAGGATACGGCTGCTTAACAGCGTACTGCAGCAATTCTGAATATGGGAAGCACACAGGCTAAACAGGCCACCATTTGGTTTACAGCCCGTGAAATAGTAAAAGATAGGGCAGGACAGAAAGCTGTTGCAAATGGTCGCATTAAATTGTTACAAAAAGCAAGATGTGGTAATACTGGATTGCTGGATAGTAATCATTGGGAAGACTTTGCCTCCCAATAGGAGGCTGGGTTTAAGATCACAAGCTTAGTGACATGTTGGATAGTTGGGTGAGGGTAAGTAAAGAGATTGGAAGAGAGGGTTACAGAACTAAAGAACATAACGGGGTTTTGTATTATGCTCTCCCTGAAACAAATCAATCTCCATTTGCAGGGAATAGTTTACCGTCCGCTCCAAGTAACCCTGGAGGCTGGACTTGTACAAGATGTGGCCACCAAAATCCTGATTGGCGAGAGGATTGTTTTAATTGTGGAGCTCCCCGTCCCAGATCACAAGCAGGGATATTTCCTGTAATTACCAAAACTGTGTTTATTCCTGGGGTAGCTGCTCCACAGCCCACACGTGAGGAGGGGACAAGTGAGAGTGCTGCACAAGCAGATATTAGTACAACCCCCTATCGCTCTGTATTCAGACAGGCTGGTGTACAAACCAGACTTGCCGCAGATTATAAGCCCTGGTCCCCCTCTGAACAAACAAGTCTTATCTCACAATTGTCACCAGACCAATGGCTTTTTACCGCCATATGGTGCAGATTCAGGTCACTTATAATGCAGTCTGGTGTGATCTGGCCCCCCTTATAGCACTAAAAGCTGGGGAAGCTATGGGTAAAGTGATAATGGATGCAGTTAAGAAAATTGAAAATGAACCTGACACTGCAGCAGAGCAGAAAACTGTCCAGAGTGGTAGGGATCTCTGCACAGGGCTCAGAGATTGGGCTAGGGAGAAACTGAAGGAGACATCCATAGCCCTCTCTGATCTGACCCAGGAGAAGACAGAGTCTGTTGAACAGTTTTATGCTAGTGATTTGCTAGTGATTTGGGATATAATGCCATGGGGAATGATATTGCTGATACTCTTATGGTTACAGCTTTTGTTGAGGGACTTAAATAGCCCCTGCAGTCTAGACTGAAAGCCTGCAAGCCAGAGAGGTGGCATAGTGATTCCCCTGCCCTGTTACAAGCTACCAAAGGCCTTGAGTTAGATCTCAGGTCTGAAAAGGAAAAGAAAGTGCTGCTTGCCTCCATTAGCAAAGACTCTGGTCAGGGAAATTATTACAGAGGAGGGGGCAAACCAAAACACAATTTCAAATGTAATTTTTGCAAAAAAAACCTGGGCATTTTAAGAGAAATTGCAGATCTTTTCTGGCTACAAACCCCCCTGCTCAGACCACTGATCAAGGTGCCGACGCCCCTCAATGAGGAGCTGGCAACCCTGTACCAGTCCTCCCTGTAAAAGCTTCAGAAGAAGGTGTGGCAATATACATGAATGGAGGTGATGGGAGGTGATGGGAAAAGAAATTCCTTTCCTAGTGGATACAGGGGCAGCCATATCAGTCATTCAGGGATGCCACATACCAACTGATTTGAGGACTGAGAAATCACAATCCTGTGTAGGACTAGGGGGAAAAAGAATACCTTTACATGAAACAGCACCGCTTAATTTGAAGTTCAAAGTACAAAATGTTGTCACTAAATTGCTTGTCAGTGATGATATACCACTTTCTCTTGTTGGTACTGATGTGTTACAAATGCTTGGTGCCAGTATTAAATTTGAACATAGCGGTGAAGTAAAGGTAGAAACATCAGCTACTACCACTGATAACTTTTGCATGCTGGCTGCTTTGTTGTCTGAACCACTTTCTGTTTTTGTGTTAACAGAGGAGGAATCCATCCTACTTTCCCAGGTACCAGATAAGTTGTGGGCGCGGACAAAAACAGATATTGGTAGGCTGCAAGTAGCTCCCCGAATGGTACATTTAAAACCAGGTTGTACTAGTCCTGGGATCAGACAATATCCTCTCAGTATTCCACAAGAGGATGCTATTGGTCAGCAAATTGATGAGTTATTGAAACTCAAAGCCATAAAGGAAACAACATCCCCAGTTAATACTCCATTGTTTCCAATCAAGAAGAAAACGCCAAAAGGCACCCCTGATACCTATCGTTTGGTTCATGATTTAAGGGAAATCAACAAGGTCACTGTATTGGACACACCCTTGGTCGTCAATCCAAACACAATTTTGGTGCAGGTGCCTCCTACAGCTGCCTACTTTAGTCTTATTGATTTGGCTAATGCCTTTTTCAGTGTTCCATTGCACCCTGACTGCCAATATTTGTTTGCATTCACATTCAAAAATAGGCAATTTCAATGGACAGTTTTGCCACAAGGGGTGCTAAACTCCCCTAGCAAGTACACACAAGCATTGCAGTCAGTCCTGCAATCATGGGATCAACAACTAGGTTTCGTACTTCTGCAGTATGACGATGATTTATTGCTGTGTGCAGACACTTTGCCAATCTGCCAAACAGCTACAATCAGTCTGCTTACATTTCTAGCGGACAGCGGCTGCAAGGCCTCGCCGGAGAAATTGCAATTTTGCAAAACAAAGGTTGTGTTCTTGGGTCACTGTCTGTCACAAGGTGCAAAACATTTGACTGAGGAAAGGAAAACTGCTATACAAGCTTTGCCTGTTCCAAAACAACTACAGAAATTGAGAACTTTCCTTGGCCTAGTCTCATACTGTAGGCCTTGGCTTAGGTCTGCCTCCATTTTAATGGAACCGTTGTATGCCTGTCTTTCTACTCTTCCTTTTTCTCTTTCCCCACAGGCTATTGACAACTTCCACTCTTTGAAACTTGCCATCCTCTCCACTGCAGCCCTTGGCACACCAAACTACTCTTTGCCCTTTTCTCTCTTCTGCACTGAGACTTTGGGTCATGCAACAGGTGTTCTCACACAACAACACGGTGGGAGGCCCAGACCTTTGGGATACTAATCCATACGTCTGGACACTGTAGAACGAGGTGCCCCTTCATGTGTCAGGGCTAGTGTTGAGCGATTGCGTTGGCTATCGAGATCGATCGATAGTCGATAGCAGGCCGCTATCGATAAGGTTTTTCGATAGTGAGCGTCGATTATGAGCGATGACCATTAAAGTCTATGGGAGAGCAACAACACCTTCATTATTACACCCAAACAAGGCTGGAAAGCTAAATTTTAAATCCACAACAGTCAAAGGGAAACGTGCTACATCTTAGGCAACACACTTAGGTTCAAAAGCACAAAAAAAAAGTAAGACCTTTCACTCTCCCTGTCTTGTACCCCCAGCCTGCCCCTTTAAAACCTGCAACCCAAAAAATTGAAAAGTGCCAAAGGCAGTAGATTTGAACCATCATTTACTTGAACGGGACATTGAATACCCTGTCCTGGCCACAGCAGAGCCCCAAACCTGCAGACCCCCCCATTTAAAAAAGTCCCGGAAAAAGGAGTCTTCAACCACCATTTTTTAATTTCACTGGACTTTGCCCTATACCTGTCCGGCCCACAGATGACCCAGGGCCGGATTACAGGGGGTGGGTTTGAGGCCCAGGCTGGCGTCCTCATAATTAACACCAGGTTTAAAATGCCCGTGAGCAGCAAAAAAAAAAGTCGGCTGAACGAGTGCGGAAGCAGAATGTGAAACTCCACCTTCCTCGTAAACAGTAATACCTGGGTGCGTTTTTCCCTCCCGATGGTTTTGGACCAAATTGAGCTTCACTTGGAAATACTGGGTTTTAACGCTCCTTTTACCCCCGGTGCCCTTACGGGGCATTCTTTTTTTTTTACTCAACGGGCTGGAAAAAAATGGTCTCTTTACTTTGTTCCCTGTCCGTGCTCCAACTCTTTTCCCTCGAAAACCCTACATCTGGTCAAGTTTTCCTGTCCTCCCTTTACAATTCGGGGAAATTTTTTTAACAGCTTTTTTTTGTACATGCAATTTTTTTTTAGTATTTTTAATTTCTAAAAACACATTTTAAAATGGGTGGAATCCCCCATGTCTTTTTTCTTTTTTTTTTATTGTATTAAATGGGTTGTTCAATACAGGATTGTAGTAGTTAAAGACTTGCAAAAACAAGTCTTTGCAATAGTGTCCATTAACATTGCCTCCTATTCCTTTTTCTGCAGCACCATCACCCTTAGCCACTCTTGTAATTGTGAAAAACAAATGTCTGTTAGAAACAAATTTTTTAGAATAGGACCTTTTTGTTAGCTGCATGTCCAGAAAAATGCCCCCAAAAATTCAAAGCATGCCCCTTTGAGCCATTTGGACAATTGTTAAGAACAAATGCTGTTAGAAACAACTTTTTTTAGAATAGGACCTGTAGTATAGTGCTGCACAGCAAAAGGGGCCCCCAAAAATTTAAAGCTGACCCTTGAGCCACTTTGGACAATTTTTGAAGAAAAAAATGCTGCTGAAAAAAACTTTTTTTAAAATAGGACCTCTAGTATAGCTGCATGTCAAAGCAAAACCCCCCAAAAATTTCAAAGCTGACCCATGAGCCACTTTTGACTTTTGTGAAAAAAAAAGTCTTTTAGAAACAACATTTTTTCGACGGGACCTGTATATTGCTGCATTTCAAAGCAGCTTTCCCAAAAAATTTAAAAATGCCCCTTCTCACCACTGTTAAAAATTGTGAGGGAGAAATGCCCTTAGAAGCCACTTTCTTTCCCAAAGGCCTGATTATTGCTGTATTCACACCATACCCCAAAAAAATTTTAAATATGACTTCTAGCCCTTTAAAAATTTTGATGAGAAAATGCCCCTTGAACCAAATTCTGTTCCAAAGGACCATAAATTAAAGCTGTATCTCACAGCAAAATGACCTCAAAACTATTACAATGCGAAAAATTTTAAGATAAAGTGATAAATGGAATAAAGGGGTTTAAGAAACCTTGCTGCTTTTCAGTCTCCCACACAAAAACCAGCAAAAAGAACTTTGGGGGGAAAAAGGAATAAAAAATTTCAGTCAAAATTATATTTTAAAAAAACACGTTTTCAAAAGGACCATTTTTTTGAAAAGGAATGTGAAATAGCCGGCAATAATCGTGCTCGGGAATGGGGCCATAACACACGAGATCCATGCCTGATTCATCTTGTGAAAGTCAAACGACCACATTTTCTTGGAAAGCTGTGGTTTGTCTGTAAAGATTCCAGCTGTGGAAAGGTCCCGCTCAATATGACGCTGGCTGCTGGGAGGACAAACCTCTATGGCGTGAACCGCTCGGGCCATTCGCCCCTTTTTGGGTACCCGAAGTTATTGGGTCCGGAACAAGCAAAAACATCGGTTTGAACCAGATAGTGTGCACCATGATTTAAGTCATCTCTGTGTTTTGGGTGTGTGCCCCCGCATTTTATGCTTGGGAGGTGGAAACAAAGATTGCAAGGGGGACCCCTTAGGGTTCTGCCACCCGCTGCTGCTGCCGCTACGCCTACTTGGCCCTACTGCTGTCACGTCGCGATGTTGTTCCAACCGTGACATTTGGGGAAACGTGAAGCAGACTAACAGATGTCTCCATTGATCAATCAGCAAGGGCTCCATTTCCTGCATTTTACTCTTATTTGGGTGGGTGGAAGGAAAGTGCTGTTTTTTTTTTTACCCGGGGACCAGGGGGTGGCCACCCCGTAACTGTTGTTCATTTTTAGGCCTTAATGCGAGGATCATGTTGGGGGAAATGGACATCCAAGCACTCATTGAGAGATGGACCTTGATTTCCCAAACCTCTGGTCAGGGGGACAGAAACTGATCTTCCTCACTTCTCCCCCCCCCCTCAAATTTGCGCCACCTCTTTTCCAAGGCAGGGCGTCGGAACTCGGGGTCAGGAATACCTCCCCTCCGCTGCCTCCGGCACAGCTTCAACCAGCCCTGCTTGCCTGAGATGAGCCCCGAGGCGATGGCCACCTTGCACTACTCTGGCCCCCCAAACCACTGCCTAATAAGACGAT
>JAODAL010055230.1:0-24106 GCA_025379985.1 Phyllomedusa bahiana
TGCCCCAAAAAACATTACAAAAAAATTAAAACAAATAAAAAAAAAAATTCCTTGAAAAAAAGTCACAAAAAAAGTTTCTCATGGTTTTAAAAAAATTTTTTGCATTTAAATTACATTTCCAACCTGGGATCTAGAGAAAAGGAAAAAAAAAAGGGGCAATTATATATATAATTAATTATATATATTACATTTTGTTCGGGATACATTAAATTTTTGAGTTCTTATTCAATTTTTGACAAAATTGTTTAAGCCATCTGCCAACTTAAAGGGGACCTCAAATACAAGGGGGAAACCCTCATAACTTTAACCCCCTTTTAGGGAGTGAAGCCACCAGCTACTAAGTACACTGCATTGATTTGAAAACCTGTGAAGGTGGGTGGAGTGCGAAAAACCAATATACAGCTCTGGAAAAAATTAAATGCACAGTTTTCTAAAACTCATCATCTCTACATGTCTGACACCATTCCACTCCAGTGTCAGTTGAATTCCAACCAAAGTCCACCTCATTCTACTGAATGTGCTTCTGATTAGGGGATCACCTGAACCAAATCTTATTAAGGGGGAAAGTATAAAAAAAACCTCTGTGGTTTACAATCCTCTGCATGGGACAAGCGGAGGGCAAAAAAGTGCTGGAATGGGCCAAAAGTTTGAAAGGAAAAAAATAACTTTTATTTATTTGTTAAAAAGATAACTCTTCCTGATTTAAAAACCATTTGTCTTATTGTTTCTAAAAAAAAGATGAACTTGTTTTCTTTGCATTATTTGGGTCGGAAGCTCTGCTGCTGCTGCTTCTTTTTTATTATTTTTGCAGATTTCTCATTTACTGAAAATAAGGGCAAAATTCTTTGCTTGAATTTCGGGGACATTGTCAGTAGAAAAAATAACAATGAAAATTTTCTCCAAAAATTTTTACCATGCAGAGAAAAATCAGAAAAAAACCCAAAAATTTTTTGTTTCTCTTTTTTCCAGAGCTGTTTTTTTAAATATTTTTATATTATAATATATATATATATATTATATTTTTTTAAATTATATATATATATAAATCATGTAACATATGTTACTTTATGTTGAATCCGGTGATTGTATAACAGTGTAATGTGCTCTTTTTTGTCCCATTGTTTGATTATTTTCCATCCTTTCTAGCAGACGGGCTTCAGGGCTCTTTTCTGTGTTCAGTTTCTATTTCCTTTCTGTATACTGTATTTTTTTCTTAATCTGGTGATTGTATAATATACCCTATTTTCTACTATCATTTGATATCTTCTCTTTTTCTTTTCTAGCATACGTGCTTTCTATATTCACTCTCTATTTCCTTTCCATATATATATATTTAGTTTATTTCTATTATACAGCACTTTTTTTTTAAACGTCTGTGATTTTTTACACCCCGGGGGGGGACAGGGGGTAGGCGAAGGTAGGCCCCCGCCCGGGGCCCCACTTCATCCCGGGCAAAAAAGGGGGGTGAAAAGGGGCATAGAGTGGGCTAAATTTTTCCAATAAGGGGGGCCCTTTTGGTGCCTTATTTCCCTAGGCAAGAAAATAATTTGGGCCACATGTATAAAAGGGTTTTTTGGTCAAAAAACCATTTTTTTCCCATAAAAACCCTAGGGGGAAAAAAAGGGGTTTTAGACCAAAAACCCTTTAAACTTGGCACTTTGTCCCAGCCCTGTGCACAGCTTTCTCTTTTTTATTCCATTATTTGCTCTTATTTATCCCTCTTTTTTTTAGCACAGGCTTCAGAGCTCTTTCCTGTGTTCACTTGCACATTTCCTTTTCAGACATTTGTACCTTTTAATCCCTTTTCTCATAATCTTAACACAGAGGAGAAGAGCTGCAAGAATCTATCGCTATAACCTGAAAAACAAGTATGTACATGCAAACTAGAGAAATCTGAGTGCATAGACCAAAGATTTCTACAGGAATATACTAGGAGGACGATGTAAAATAAAAAGATTTAGAAGCAAAATAGAAGCATATTCACAAATGTAATGTGTCCCATTAGGAGGTGTGACCTTACCTGCTGTGGTCAGAGCGCACAGGAGGAGGAGGGTTTCCAGGAGCTTCATTGTGATGTCTATGGTTCACAGCCAGAGAGTAATGTGATACTTGTCGCTCCTCGGCAACTATATTTATTGCTGAGCTATTATAGGGCAGGAAGGCAGGTAGCAATAAAGAGGATGGATCAGGCCCTATATGTATAGGAAAAAACGACGCCCACTTTATCTTTTTTATGTAATCATTTCTTATTTTTTGCATGTGAATCATATCTGACAACTTGTTTCCATCACTTATTTGATGTTTCGTAACAATATCAGTTTATCAACTCGTTGTATACATTTCCTGCTTGTTGCTTAGATGTAAGGTGCAAACATAAGATGTTAGAAGCAAAAGGTGAACAAATTAAGGTAATTAGGGTATATATTATATATCTATACAGGCAGTCCCCGACTTACACCGTTCCGCTTACACGTCCCCCAGTTTCAAACAAAGCTTAGGGGCATTGGCAATTATAGTTCTATGTTACAGAGCAGATAGTAGCTGTAGAATGACAAGTTCCAGCATGCCACAGCAGCATATGAGGTGAAATCTTCCTAATAGGGACACAGACAGCAAAACAAGTGTAAAAACCCTTCTCTGCACTATACAAAAAAAGAAAACCTTTTCTACTGGAGTTACATTAATAAATATACATGTTCCAACTTGCATACAAATTCAACTTAAGAACAAACCTACAGTCCCTATCTTGTTCGTGACCCGGGGACTGCCTGTATAGGGTTGATTATTTTAAAAAAAATATTTTAGCCCCTTACAGCTGGAAATTAACAGATATATATTATATCATAACATATAATAGATGTGGCCAAGTCCACCAAACAAGCTTTGGAAGACCTTATGAAGTAATATCTGAGAAAAAGCTTGTATCCACCCCTGAGTTTCCTTCCAAAGTAATATTGGGAATAAGGTGACATTATACATATATAAACCCAGCTTAGTACTCACCTCTCCCTTGTTCCCCGTTTGCTTGCAGCCCCGTCTCCTGCTCCTCTGTACTGCCGCTTGCCATGGCTGTCCACTAGGGGGGATTTAAAGGGCTCTTCCTGATTTAAAGGGCTAGTGTGTGATGCACAGTGGTTGGCCATGGCAACCACTGTTTGCCCTAGCCTATTTCAGGACACCTGCCCTGTATTTCTTTGGTGTTGTTGCTTTTTACTCACTCCTGTGTTACGTTCCTGACCCTGCCTTGTCTGCTGCTTGTGTGGACCATATGCCTGAACCTGACCTTGCTTGTACGCTGCCACCCTTGACCGTTTGCTTGCACCTGATGATATCTCTCCCTCATACTACAGTACTTCGCAAGTCCACACGTTGGCTGTCACCTAGAGGACCTACGTCGAGGGTAGTGACCTGGGAGTTCCCAGCAGCAAAGCCTAACCTGCCTTGCAGAAGGAAAACTGGTGGCTCTTTAGACTGCACTCACGACGGTGATCCAGCAAATCCAACTTTTGCCTCTGGTGAGTCTGATCATGACAGTACAACTGGGTTATGGATCCAGCAACGTGCCTTTGCCAGACATCCATGACATTGCAGCCAAAGTGGCCTCTGGTGGGTTTTTAACCAGTGCACAATACACTTTTAAGGCCAAGTCCACCAGTTCATCGTAGACCAATCGAAGTGGCATTCATCATCTCCCTGCTCTCCATTGAAGCTTCAGCCTGGGTTGCCCCCCTTTAGGAATGAGGGAATCCACTGACGACAGCCTGACAGACTTCTTAGCCACTTTGTACAAGGCTTTCGAAGAATCAGGTCATACCTCCTCAGCTGCATCTTTGCTTCTCTTGCTTTATTGAGGCAATTCCAATGTAGGTCAGTATGCATTGCAGTTTGTCATCAGAGTTGGCCTGGAATGATGAGACTCTTGTAGCTACCTCCTGGGAACGCCTGACTAGTCACATCAAGGACGAGCTTGTGGGTCCACCAACCTGGCCACCCGCATTGACATCCGATTTGTGGATTAGCAGCAGGAAAGACACCAGCAATTGGAAGTCTTCCAAGTCCATAGGGTGGCCTGTCTAGCTCCCATATTCCAGTGCCCACCGCATCTTGCACCCTCAGTTCCTCAGGAAAAACACAAGCAAGAAGAGAAAACCTATCTGTCTGAGGAAGAAAGAGCTCACCAATGGAACTTGGGTCTCTGCCTCTACTGTGACACCAAGGAATACCTGCTAAAAGACTGTCTGGTCCATCCGGGAAACTGCAGAGCCAAGGCTTCATGATAGAGGTAACCCTTGGCGACGATACTTCCTCTCCACATTTGACCATGCTGGTCACTCTGGTCCTTCCATCTGGCTCCAGTCTCCAGGTCAAAACCTTCATGGATTTCAGCTTGGCTGGCAACTTTATTCTTCCATCATTGGTTGCCAAGTATAACCTGCCTATGACTCACCTGGACACGTCTCTCTGTCTCCTCCACCAATTGGGAGATCCTATCGTGTACTATCTGGTTCCTTACAAAACCACTCGTTCTCTGGGTAGGAGTTAGTGCAGGAGCTGATGGAGAGGACTGTGCAGGTTCAGTACAGGATGAAATCAAATTCTATACATACACTATACATTAAGGAATAGTCATTACTCTTAATTTGTAACCTTTGGCTGTCAGTCTCAGCCTAATTCATTCTGATGATAGAGTAAACTCGGTAACACTATATTATTGGAGCATATGCTTCTATGTAGCCTTCAGACTTATCTCTTTCAGCTTTACAATTGCTCTAATAATACTATATTGTGAATCCATGATGTCAGAGTACAAAGTCATTCTCTTTTTCCATAATACTTTCCAAGATTCCATAAGGATAAGAGTGAAGGCATAAGGAAATCTTCATGGTTAATTTTGCATGAAGTACAAACCCTTTTAAATGGTCAGGGATTCTTATTACAGGTGGTGATTGTGTTGGACCCTGATGGTCCCCTCCCTCACACAGACTGCTCCCCATGGCCCCCTCTCACACATACTGCTTCCTTGTGTTACACACACTGCACCTCATTACTTCATGCCAACATGGTCCGCGCTCTCACAGACTGCTCTCCATCGTCCCCTGTCTGACAGACTGCTTCCCATGGTTCCCTCTCTGACACAGACTGTTTTCCTCTTTATAATTTTATGCCCCTCTCAGACAGACTGCTCCCCATGGCCCCCTCTCACACAGACTGTTACCCTATGTTACACACAATATACTTTAATTTAATTTTCCTTTCACCCAGACTGCTCCCCAGGGTCTCTTTTCTCTTTCATACTGCTCCCATGGTCCCCTCCCTCACACAGACTGCTTCCCTCTGTTACACACAATGTAGATTATAATTCATGCCCCTTTCATTCAGACTGCTCCCCATGGTCTCCTCTCTTACAGACAGCTCCCCATGGTATCCTCTCTCACAGACTACTCCCTATGGCCCTTTCCTCTCTCACAGACTGCTCCACATGGTCCCCTCGCACAGACTGCTCCACATGGTCCCCTCACACAGACTGCTCCCCATGGTCTCCTCTCTCACAGACTTCTCCCCATGGTTCCTCCTCCCTCACAGACTGCTCCCCACTGTCCCTTCTCCCTCACAGACTGCTCCCCATTCTCCCTCACAGACTGCTCCCCATGGTATCCTCTCTCACAGACTACTCCCTATGGCCCTTTCCTCTCTCACAGACTGCTCCACATGGTCTCCTCTTTCAGACTGCTCCACATGGTCTCCTCTCTCACAGACTGCTCCCCATGGTCTCCTCTCTCACAGACTGCTCCCCATGACCCCTCCTCTCTCACAGACTGCTCCCCATGCCTCCTCTCTCACAGACTGCTCCCCATGCCTCCTCTCTCACAGACTGCTCCCCATGGTCTCCTCTATCAGACTGCTCCCCATGGTCTCCTCTCACACAGACTGCTCCCCATGGTCCCCTCTCTCACAGACTGATCCCCAAGGTCCCCTCTCTCACACAGACTGCTCCATAAGATCTCCTCTCTCACACAGACTGCAACCCTCTGTTACACACAATGCACTTTATAATCTCATGGTTGCCTCTCTTACAGACTACACCACATGGTGTCCTCTATCACAGACTGCTCCCAATGGTCCCATCTATCACAGACTGCTCCCAATGGTCCCCTCACACACTGCTCCCAATGGTCACCTCTATCATATTCTACTTCCAATGGTCCCCACTCTCACACACACACTGTTTTCCTCTATATCACTTCATGTCCTTTATCATTTCATGTCCCTCCTATACAGATTGCTCTCCATTGTCCCCTCCCTCATACAGACTGCTTCCCTCTGTTACACAAAATGTAATTTATAATTTCATATCCCTTTCACTCAGACTGCTCCATATGGTCACCTCTCTCACACAGACCGCTCCCCATGGTCTCCTCTCTGACACAGACTGCTCCCCATAGTCTCCTCTCTGACACAGACTGCTCCCCATGGTTCCTCTCACACACAGACTGCTCCCCATGGTCTCCTCTCTGACACAGACTGCTCGCCATGGTCTCCTCTCTGACACAGACTGCTCCCCATGGCCTCTTCTCTCTCACACAGACTACACCCCATGTTCCACCTCTCACACAGACTGTTTTCCTCTATATCACTTCATGTCCTTTATCATTTCAGGTCCCTGTTATACAAACTGCTTTCCATGGTCCCCTCCCTCATACATACTGCTTCCCTCTGTTACACAAAACGTAATTTATAATTTAATGTCCCTTTCACTCAGACTGCTCCATATGGTAACCTCTCTCACACAGAGTGCTCCCCATGGCCTCCTCTGTCTCACAGACTGCTCCCCATGGACTCCTCTCTGACACAGACTGCTCCCCATGGCCACCTCTCTCACACAGAGTGCTCCCCTTGGCCTCCTCTGTCTCACAGACTGCTCCCCATGGACTCCTCTCTGACACAGACTGCTCCCCATGGCCACCTCTCTGACACAGACTGCTCCCCATGTTCCCTCTCTTACATAGACTGTTCCCCATGGTCTCATCTCTCACATAGACTGCTCCCCATGGCTCCTCCTCACACACAGACTGCTCCCCATGTTCCACCTCTCACACAGATCGCACCCAATACCCGCAGCCTAAAGGGAACAGTGCTGACAATTGCTGTCCAGTCTCTAATAATAGACTTATCTATTGAAGTAGTAGGCAGCTCTGGAAACTGAAGACTGAAAATTTAAAGTACTATATGACTTGCTTTGTGTATAAATCCATTGTTTGAGGACCGTTGAAAATGAAAAAAATATATTTTGCATGTTTTTCATGAGATCCTATTTTGTTTCCTCTTTTTATTTTTGAATGCAAAGTACTTAACATTACAGTAAAATATGAATAGGTTTGTTGCTTGGAAGCTCTGGATAACTCATAATCTTTCTTAGCATATTAAACTTAGCGGTGGTGTTTGAACCTATGACCCATGTTAGATAAGTGGTGGCGACGAGTATCTTAGGTGAGGACTGTTGAGGACTTTATGCTTAATTTTCAATGTGAATTAAACATAATGTGAGATTGAGTGAGTGGAAAAGATGCAGCTGCACCCACGTTGCATAGTAAGTGTGGTTGGAAAAAGACATTTGTCCACCAAGTTTAACCAAGAGTGGAGAAAGATGTGGATGAAGGAAGGAGGAGAGGACATTTTTCATTCCTGATCTCAAAATTGCCATCAGACAGGATCTAGACATCTTATATGAATACATAAGGATCAATATTATTTAGTAGCAAGTACTTTCTTGAAGCCTCACCTGTTCCTGCCGAGGCCAGCGCCTGAGGCGGCAAATCCACAGATTCACAGTTCTCACAGTGAAGAAGGCTTTTCACCTCTGGAGAATGAATATTTTTTTTTATAGATTGAGAGAGCGCTCCTTTGAGAGGGTTTCACATGAAATATCTTTTCTCCAAACTTTTTGTAGGAGACATTTATATACTTATTTATATTAATCATGTCTCCCTGTAGCCGTCTTTTCTCAAGACTAAATAAGTTTTAATTCTTTTAACCTTATCTCATAGCTAAGTTGTTCTATTTCCCTTATTAATTTGGTTGCTCGTCTTTGCATTTTCTCTAACTCCAAAACATTCTTTCTAAAAACTGGAGCTTGCCTGTTGGATTGCGGGTGGTAAGCCAAGGAGAAGTCCAACTTCTCCTGCATCTGGGAGTGTAAGTCATACCATAATTTGGAAATTAACTGGATCCCCCTGTCCAACACAATGGGCAGTGGCAGACTGTGTAGGTGGAAGATGGGTCGAAAGAATTGGAAGGCAAGCTGAGGAGCGGGGGACAGGCCAGCAAGGGGTACAAAATGTGCTATTTTAGAGAAACGGTCAACGACCACCTAGATTACTGTGCAGCCATATGAGAGAGGCAGATCAGTGACACATTCAAAGGCAATATGAGCCCAGGGTTTCTCAGGCATGGGTAATGGAAGCAGGAGATCAGACGGTTTCTGATGCAAAACCTTATTATGAGCACAAATCTAACAGCCAACCACAAACTCATTGGTGGCCTGGGGCATGGTTGGCCACTAGTATTGTCCTGAGACCACCTGAAGCATTTTGCAGACTCTGGGATGACCAGCCAATTTAGATGTATGCTCCCGTGAGAGAATCTGTTTCCTATATACTGAAGGCACAAAGGTTTTCCCTCAAGGGATTTATCATAATCCCCATAAACTCGTTCTGGTTAAGCGTTAATGGATCCCCTCACTCCCAGAAGGCTTTGGCCCAGGCCAAGGCTTTTCTGGAGAGTAGGCTAATATGAAGGCCCTCTTGGCTAGGTCGGTAGAGAACTGGTGCACCAGGACCTTGAAATGGACAGTGCACTGGTCAGGTCTTGGCGTTCCCATCATAATGAGGTGGCAGTGGCATGTGCAGGCTTGGATTAGCAATGGCACCCAGAGATGCAGCTACAGCAGGTGTAGGAGCAACTACAAGAAGGTGCGATGCGATGCTCTGGAGCATGTTGAAAAGCTGTTTCTAATGAGCGCCTTGTTGAGTTACTTCAGTTGTGAGGTCATGGACGTCAGGCAAAGGCAATTTAGTGGGATCCATGGCCGGTTATACTGTAATGCAACTAGTGGATCCACTGGGTCACTGTGAGTGTTGGCAAATACCACACCAGGAAGTGGACTCTAAGGAGCCCCCCAGCTTTCACCACAAGACAGGATGGATTTGGCTGCTGGGGACTCCCAGGTTGCCACCTCTGATGTGGTCACTTGTGATGACAGCTGAGGTACCAACGACGTACTGAGGGACAGGCAGAGGCATAGTCTGGGACAGGCGGATGGTCTGGATGTTCAGCGTTCTTGCATGGTCAAAGGAGAGGCGTAAGGTTAGGCCAGGAGGCGAATGGTCAGAATGGTCAGAACTGGAAATCAATGAAGATGCAACAAAATTATGCATGACACACCCATAGCTGGCAGAGACTAGAGGGAGAGGTTTCCTGATAAATCCCCAAGCAAACCAAGAACGGTTCCTAGTAAAGCTGGTTGGTGCATGCTGGCCCTTTAAATATTAGAGGACCAGAGAGCAGGAACCAGCAGCAGAAACCATAGCCCGGTGTTGGCAGGAAGAAGAGCAAGGGACCCAACGTTTTAGGAAGGAATGGTGAGGCTGGCGTCTGGGGAGCAGGAGCACAGGTGCGTCCGCAGCCTGGAGCACAGACCGAGACACCTGATTTTCTCTCCTATCTTTTATTTGGCAAAGGCTGCTCTTTGATATGGCAACCCTGTAGAAGAAGTAGAGCAAGTAGTCAGGAACTAACCCCTCTGAACACAGAGGTATTTACTCAGCTGATAGACTAAAGGGATTGCTGATTTGTGCTTTTGTCAGGGGAAACCCCCGTCCGCCTCCGCGCTAACGTTGACTCTGTAATGGTTAAATGATGTCCCACTGCTCAATCTTACACTCTCCCCTCACCCAAGTTACATTGGTGCTTAAACAATCCACACACCCAGAAACAACCATCCTGCCACCACTTATTGAATATGCATGATAAACCTCAATGCCACTCAATGTAGTCACTGGTGCCGGCTAATCACTATTGAGTTTTAGATAAAACTATTAGGGTTTAAGGCTTTATTATACAGAGGGGGAAAAGGTGGCTTCATAGAATAAGGAAAAAAGCCATTCAGGAAATGGGCAAAGACAGTTACAATATCATCAAGAAAAAAGACAGGAAAGTCTGATTGTGTGGTCTACATGGGCAGAAGATGTGAGATGTCTACAAATCAAACTGTCTTAGGTCTCCAACTTGAGTCCTCATGTTAAGTGAACTATTATTTTAATAAAAACCAGCAATGAGGTGGGTTAGAAGGATCAGCTTTCAACTTCCTTGGTTGGACAACTGTGAGGGTACATGATTAGGGACGAGCGATTATAATCGACAAAGTTGAAATCGGCACGGTTTTTAGGTTGAAATTTTCGATCACGCGATAATTTTAGGTGAGAATCTGCGCATAATCCATTACTATCGCGCCACTTTCGCGCTTCCTGTCTTTTTTGGGCGGCCTGCAAATCAGCTTAGAGCATAGAGCAGGGTGAGCTGGGTGTGCGACGTCATGACTGGGATGTGTATGGTTGTCATTGGCTGGAAAAATCACATGACCTCGTTTTGCATAGAACAGCGTTTCCTGTTTCAGCCTCAGTGTGTCAGTGCCTCTCATTAGAGCAGGATGTGTGCTAGATCTCTCCTCAATACAGCTCCGCTCAGCTCATAGACACAGTTCTCTTTATTCACACAGACAACTATGCTTTTAGCTGTGAACATTAGAACATAGTTAGATTAGAGAATTTCAGCTTTTAGTTAGTTAGGCTGAGACTTTTAAAGAAGCATCTAGCACTGTACAGCCACGCGGGGGGGGGTGGGGGGGGGAGGGGCGGGGTTCGGGTGAACACAGACAGGCAGGCAGGCTTTTCAAAGGAGAGTGGATATTGTGCAGCCCAGACTCTGCTTTGAACCTGCACTGAAATGGCTTCTTTTTTTTTTACCAGTTTTAGGCCAGCACACCTCGCACCTGAGGTGAAATTGTACCTTTTATTTTGTGCAGCTCAGTTTTGTTCAAAGACCCACCTTGTACTTACATTAGGATACAGAAATTTTCTAGTAATTTGCAGGTGTATTTCATAGGTGCAAAACCCACCTTTTATTATCCGTATAAAATTTTAAATAGGTTTTTTTTCACTTTGGCGCAGCCCGTTTTGATCAAAGACCCACCTTGTACTTATATTAGGATACAGATTTTGCTAGTAATTGCAGGTGATTTCATAGGTCCCAAAACCCACCTTTTCTTATCCGTATACATTTTAAATAGCTGTATTTCACTTTGGTGCAGCCCAGTTTTGTTCAAAGAGCCACTTTTTACTTAAAGAGAACCTGTCACATAGTTTATGCCCCCCTGGCTGAGGGCAGAATAAGCTAGTGTCAGACCTGCTGTTTCCAGCGCTGTGTCCCTTATTCTGTAAAATGCTGTATTTTTCGTGTATTTAATGCTCAAATCTGCAGTTTTCAGCCAGAAGAGTCATTCGAAGAGTCCTTCAAAGAGTCAGTTTTTTTCAAACCCCGCAAATCAGAGGCTTGCCCCACCCACCTCAACTGATTAACCTATTACTTTGAAGCATGTGAATAACTGTCAGTGGGCGGGGCTAGCCTTTGGTGGGCGGGGCTAACACCAGCTCATGAATAAGATTTGAGCATTAAATACTCGAAAACTCCAGCATCTACAGAAATAAGGGACACAGCGCTGGGAACAGCAGTCTGACACTAGTTTCCCTTTAAATTTGAATACAGAAATTTTGTGGTAACCGCTGTTGTATTTCATTGGTGCAAACCCACCTTTTCTTATCCGTATAACTTTTAAATAGCTGTATTGCACTTTGGTTCGCGACATTTTTCTTTTCAAATAGCCCACCTTGCACTTAAATTTTGGATACAGAAATTTTCATAGTTACTGTTGGTGTATTTCATTGGTGCAAAAACCTCCGTTTGTTATCCGTATAACTTGGTGCGGCCCTAGTTTTTTTCAAACAGCCAAGTTGTACGACAATTCTGATAGAAAAATTTTCTAGCAACTGTTCTTGTTTGTCATTGCTGCAAAAAACACAATTTCTCATCCGTCTAACTTCTGAATAGTTTTATTGCGCTTGTTGAATCTCAGTTTGGCACAGATAGCACACTTGTATGATAGTTTGTTGAAAACTATCAATTCCTAGTCCTACTGGGCAGTTGTAAATCCCTGGGACTGAAGGAAGAACACTGTTGATTTTGTTTTACGGTTCTTCCACCAGACCGCATTTCACAGGTATTCGATAAAAACAATTCAGTTTCTAATCCTAG
This sequence comes from Phyllomedusa bahiana, assembly GCA_025379985.1. Classification (NCBI taxonomy): domain Eukaryota; kingdom Metazoa; phylum Chordata; class Amphibia; order Anura; family Hylidae; genus Phyllomedusa; species Phyllomedusa bahiana. The sequence continues at coordinate 12,367 of JAODAL010055230.1, forward strand.
TTGGCTGTAGGAAATTAGAGGGATTTAAGAATAGCTGTGATTTGCCATCTTTCAATAAGAGACTGTCAAAAACTCTTCCATACCCTCTCAAATTTTTATCTTTCTGAACATGGAGCGAAATGCAGGTGGTAAGCGAAAAAAAGAGGGTTAGGAGGTAGAGGTCTAGAGAGTGCTCCTTCCAGTGCTGGCGACAACACGAAAGCCAGTGGATCGTCGGTTGCAGGACCGTCAGGCCTGTCATCGCTGGGTCAGGGCCCGTGAACCCAAATAACGAACAGCGTCATTAATCTGTTCTTCAGTGGTTAATGCAACCTGCATCCAGCAGTCTTACCTCCTCGTCCTCCCAGTCACGGCCACAAATTTGAAATGAAAATGTGTAAAAAATACCTTTAAAAACTGCAGGGAGAGGTGTATGTTGTAGTATCACACTTGAAAAAAAGCAAAATGATAATAAGATAAAAACTATAAATAAAACTTCCCTAAATAAATTTTGTAAACAAATGTCAGTTACCAAAAAATATACTAAATGAGAGTCACTGTACAAAATAGCATAGTGCCACTTTGTGATCTGTGGATCAAACAGGTTTAAGGGTCATGCTGTGGTACAGGACAGATATAGTCAATGTCCAGTGAAACTAAAATGGTGGTTGAAAGACTCCTTTTACCGGCACTTTTAAAATGTGGGGTCATGCAGGTTTGGGGCTCATGCTGCGTTCCAGGACAGGGATAGTCAATGTCCAGTTCAAGTAAAAGATGGGTTTAAATCATACTGCCTTCTGGCACTTTTTTTAAATTTGTGGGTGATGCAGGTTTTAAGGGTCAGGCTGTGGTACAAGACAGGGATAGTGAATGTTGTGTGATTTTTTTTCTGTGGCTTTTATTTGCCTAAGTGTGTTGCCTAAGATGTAGCACGTATCCATTTGACTGTTGTGGATGTTAATTCCAGCTTCTCCATCCCCTGTTTGGGTTTTAAGAATGAAGGTGTTGTTCCTCTCCCATAGACTTTAATGGTCATCGGCGATTATCTATTATCGGATATCGGCATGATAATTGACGATATCGACTATCGATCCGATGACGATAGTTGACACAATCGCTCATCACGACACATAATGACACAAAATAATGTTTCTCAAGATAAAGTTTAGGCCAAACTGTTTTCTATATATATTATATATATATATAATATAAAAATTTTATATATATATATATATAATATTATATATATTATATATATATATCCAGAAGTGCCCAATAAATTAGTAAAAACCAGGCTGATGGGGTATGAAAAGGAAATAACCCTATATTGCGGGTATCGATGCAGGATTGATTCTTTTGATCTCATTCCCTGGTCTGCTCCTGGTCCTCATTCTTGATCTGCTTCTGATCCTTGTTCTTGGTCTGCTCCTGGTCCTAGTACTTACTCTTTTTGGTCTCATTCCTGGTCTGCTCCTGATCCTTGTTATTGAGCTGCTCCTGATCCTCATTCTTGGTCTACTCCTAGTACTGGTTCCTACACTTCTTTGGTCTCATTCCTGTTCTGCTCTGGATTTGTTCTTGATCTGCTCTTGATCTACATTCTTGATCTCCTGATTCTCATTCTTGGTCTACTCCTAGTGCTGGCCCTATTCTTCTCTTATCTCATTCCTGGTCTGTTCTGGATCTGTTCTTGATCTGCTCCTGATCCTCATTCTTGGTCTACTCTTAGTACTGGTTCCTACACTTTTTTGGTCTCATTCCTGGTATTCTCCTGGTCCTCGTTATTGAGCTGCTCCTGGTACTCGTTATTGAGCTGCTCTTGATCCATATTCTTGGTCTACTCCTAGTACTGGTTCTTACACTTCTTTGGTCTCATTCTTGGTCTGCTCCGGATCTGTTCTTGATCTGCTCTTGATCCTCATTCTTGATCTCCTGATTCTCACTCTTGGTCTACTACTAGTGCTGGCCCTATTCTTCTCTTATCTCATTCCTGGTCTGTTCTGGATCTGTTCTTGATCTGTTCCTGCTCCTCATTCTTGGTCTACTCTTAGTACTGGTTCCTACGCGTCTTTGGTCTCATTCCTGATCTGCTCTGGATCTGTTCTTGATCTGTTTCTGATCCTTGTTATTGAGCTGCTCCTGATCCTCATTCTTGGTCTGGCATCACTCATAAGCATTGCAATGCCGCAGTGATGGAACAATAGTGGAACACATTTATGAAAGCTTAGTTATTTTTCAACATATTAAAAAATCAAGTCATTGAACACAGTGCAGAGTTTACACTGCTCCAGACAGGAGCGGGATTACCCTTACAGTCCATGTTGGTCATTTCGGCTCCTGTCGGCTCTCGGCGCTTTTTTATTTGCATGTAGCCATGTGATTATAACAAATTGTCAAAATCATAAAAAAAATTATATTGAGATTTTTTTTACAATTTCTTTAAAATATTAATTTGGTCAGTAAGGCTATAAATATTAAATTCAAATATCCAACGCGGAGATCGGCGGCTCCATCTCTGCAGTATGTCTTTGGGTACCAAGTATGTCACAGAAGCTTCTGGTGGCACAGCCCCGAAGAGCTTCTTGTAGCTTAATTGTACCTGGAGAGAAGAAGGATAATACATAACGATGACAAACAGAAAAAAATACCATCGTCTCCATGTATTAAAAACACTCCGCACTTGTTCAGCTTTTGTGCTTATCATACAGGCAATGTATGTGTTATTCAGAAAGGGAAGATCTTTCCTTAGGGAGAGCGCCTATATAGGCGTGTGGAGATTCGAAATTGCCTTTTGCACTCCACGAAGCATCTGCATATCACAATGCATTATGGGAAAGGAGCTGAGAAGCTCAAACGCCCTCTGTTGGATGTAACAAATCCTCAATTTGCTTTTGACTGGTTCTTTGAAAAGAAAAAGGGATATTTAGCCAAGCCAGCATCACCCATCTGCAGACAGCCGTTTCAGGGTTTTTGCCCCTCGTCAGTACAGAACAGAGCGATGCTGGCTTGGCTGAGTGGGAGGCAATGAGTGGCTCAGAAAGGGAAGATCTCTCCTTACGGAGAGCGCCTATATAGGTGTGTGGAGATTCTAAATTGCCTTTAGCACTCCACGAAGCATCTATGTGTTATTCATACAGACAATACATAAGTGCCAGCCCTCACCCTTAGACCTTTATCAAATGCTAAAAGTGTTACAAAGAAAATACATATTAAGTGAAGTATATGTCAATACAATTAAGTTACAAAATACGTTACATCAGAGCTCTTCATAATGCAAGCAACTCCCGTGGGATGAACTGACTATAAAGATTACATAGTATACCAATGTCATAAGAGCATAGTGGACGTTGATGACTGGTGTTGTGCTATGGATTTGGGTCAGCTTTTTGGACAACCCAATCAGCAGCCTGCAGGAAAATCAGGAACTTTAAAAGGAACTAGGTCTAAAAGGACATGATCCAGCCCTCGAAAATCTAATATTTATTTCAATTATTAAAACCCAGTGGTGCACATCACATAAAACAAATGCGCATACTTATGTGTTTCGGACAAGGTAATTCAAGGGACATTGGCTTATATAGGGATAGCATAGTGTAGGGACAGGTTCCGGTCGGGGACGCCCTTTTTGGGGCGAACACCCAGCATTTAGTTTGGAGGGCAGAAGAGGTCAAATAGGGACTTTCTAGGTCTCTTGGCCTGTCTTTCCCTTGGCATTTGTGTGTCTGTTTCCTATGTTGTTTTTGGCCCTATGTCTTTTTTGTCAGTGTTTTTGTGTCTCGCTTTTAATGTATTTATTAAAGGTTATGTTTTAGGTAAACACGATTTTGGTATTGGTTTCTTTGAAGAATTTGTCGGGTATAGTTGGGATACTTGTCTATACTTTAGTATCCTTTGTTGGTTTTGGGTTTGTTTTTTCAAGGTAATTCAAGGACTAAACTGCAGATAATGCAAGTAGGTTTTTCTGTTTTGTGCGACGAGCACTGCTTGGTTTTGATACTGTTTTATTATTAGGTTCAATGCATTGATGTTGCATAAGCCTTTGTGCTTCCTCTAGTGACTGCTGAAGACAAACAGGAGATTTGGGGCTCAGTATTCAAAAACTGGAGCCCCGACTGTTCTAAAGATTTATAAAGAAATGAATGCCCATAGAATATTGTCAATATTCTCAACACAAGTCCTTCTTTAGGGTGAAGATTTGATGGGACAAAGATAGAATAATGAATAAAACAAAAAAAAACATCTAAATATAAAATCGAATATTTATTTCAGTTATAAAAACCCAGTGGTGCACATCACATTAATCAAAAACAAACATACGCGTTTCGGACAAGGTAATTCAAGGACTAAACTATGGATGATCCAAGTTTGCTCTTTTGGTTTATGCGATGACCACCACTTGGACTTAGTAGATTAAATAAATGTTAAATTTTAGAGAGCTGAATTATGTCCCTTTGGACCTAGTTCCAGTTGAAGTTCCATAATGATATCACGCTCAGCGTTTATCCATGCACCAGATGATGCCTCCGAGTCCTGCACCTTTTCTTTTGGGATCATGAGCTGTAACTGCCTAAAGATTTTTCTATATTTAGGAACATCAGGTAACCAATCAATAGCCTGACAATCAGATAGGAATAAGGAAGTGTATCCTAGATTTCCTTTTTCCTGTCCGACTAACAGGCTTCTGATTGGTTCCCCGGTTTTCCTGCAAGTTGCCGATTGGTTGCTAATAGGTCACGTTGGGCTAAATCATCCCAACCCAAATCTGAAGTATTACACTATTTTAACTTTACAGAACAAGGCATTTGAGATTAGTAAAGTCTATCTAAGAATAAGCCAGCTCAACAAATTATGGACATGAGGTTGCACAGAACCACTCTGTTACTGTCCTCTACAGACAAAACAAATACCTTGAATCCAGCAAACCTCTAGTTATGAGTAAAAACTTTCCTTTAGTTGATATGTATAAAAAACATGGCATCCAATGAGAGACAGTACAGTGGTGATGCGTTTTAAACTTTGTAGTTCTTAAGCACACTATGACTAAGAACTACGAAGCATGAAACGCGACAGCATTGCACAAAGTCTTTTATTGGATATTATGGGGGACATGTATGAAAACTGTCTAGGTCTAAGACTTTCTTTGTAGCCCATAGCAACCAATCAAAGCGCCCCCTTTCATTTTTTCAGAGCACTATTTGAAATTAAAGGGGAGCTCTGATTGGTTGCTATGGACAACAAAGACAGTCTTACATCTAGCCAGTTTTCATACATGTGGCCCTATGTTTTTATACAAATCTAATAAAGCAAACTTTTTATTTATAACTCAAGGGTTGCAGGATTCAATGCCTTTATTTCATTTGAGTTTGGAAGCCTTCTCCAGCTCAGATGAGAAGAAACCAAAAGCTACTGATCTCATTATGAGGAGCTGAGTAACAATTCACATCAGAATTTGGCACCAGTCCTAATTACTGGGTAAATACTAGCATATAAGTAAGTAAACAGTGGCTGGGATCATAAATAAATAATACAAAAATTGTTCTTAAAAAAATGGCGTAAAAATCTACAAAATAATAAAAAAATGCAAAAAAGCCTAAAATCTACAAAATAATAAGCAACAAAAATTATTGAGAAATTCAGAAAATCAAATAAATAAATATTTCAGAAAAAAGTAATGTTTATTTTAAAAAAGTTTCCTACCAGTTAATGTCCTCCCCATACGTCCGCACTTGCGCTCCTCTCCTGTGCACTGCAGGGTCTCCGATGTGTGGCAATAGTCGGATTTCTCGGATGAACACGTTCTGCAGGTCAGGCCGTTCCTTTGGGAACTTTCACTTGGCACTTGCAAAATTAAAATAAAAAAAATATAAAATTGCATCAATCGCCTTTACTCCTTCGTTTTATCCAGGATCAGTTGTACACAAGACTGGGACAATTTATTATGGTGCCCTAGGCAAATAAGGCACATAGCCCCACAATGGAAAATTCAGCCCACTCCATACCTCCTTGTGCGCCCTCTTCCTGTATGGAATGAAGTGGCGCCCTATGTGGTCGCCTACCTTTGCCTGCCTGTCGTCGCGGCTCTGATGGCACATTAAGTGAGGGACGCTGAGTTCTCCGTGAGTTTCTTTTAGGAGATGCATGAATTTTTGCACATTAGCAGTGTAGAATGTGCCTGAATCTATGAACCTGTTCTACTGCCGGTCATAGATTTAGCGCTTTCTAGCTAGGGCTTTCTAGCTACAATGCGACACTTCTGGCTCAGGTAAACCACTTGTAAAGTGCTCTACCTGTTCCAGCAGTAATGCACCTGGATTTGCCATACTGAAGCTATAAATTGTGTAGCTTCGTACGGTTGTAGTGCGCCGCCTCCAGCACGCCCCCTGTAATCAAGCACAATACAAAGTGCCGCGAGCGCTCTGTAATGCGCCTGATATTGGAGTGCACCTGGTTACAAATATAGAGAACAGGGCTGTGCCAGTTTTTGGGCTGAAAAGACGCCAGACTTCTGTTGCAGCCCCTTACATACATGTCGCCCTTGGAGTTCAGTATCAGAAAACTGGAGCTCCGACTGTTCTAAAAACGTATAAATGAATGAAAGCGCACAGAATATTGGACACTTGCTGTAACTATTCTCATCACAATTACTTCTTTAGAGTGAAGATATGACAGGACAAAGATAGAATAAATAAATTGTTTAATGGGTCATAGGTAGCTATAAGAACCTGACTATTTGCAGCACTCTATAGTATAATCCAGAGTTATGTATAGAAAAGCAATTGCTATTTTTGTGATAGACTTAGCCGCTTAGAAGTAGGACCTAGAAATATATAATGTAAGACTGTATCAGCATTGACAATGATTACATGCAATGCTACTTTTGACCACTGGGTGTGCTGTTACTGGGAGACATCACTGGGGAACAATAAGCATGAAATAGTAATATTCTGATAAGTATTGGAAAATATTTCATAGCACCACTTTATGGCTGGAATAAATAGTACAGTAATGTACTGTACATGTATGTAAAGTGGCGCCGCCTCCACAGTCATATTTCTAAACAGACTAGTGCAGCATTCGGCAATGTGTATGAAAGTGTCTCACAGCCCTATATAGATGTGTGCCATTGTGAGACACCTTTATGCTCCAAAAAGTGGTGCATAGAGTGTAGGCGCCAAAATTTGTCTCAGCCTCTCCACTATGAAATTCGTATGGAATAGTCCGACAGTTTTGCGCCACATTGTGCCGCGACATATTGATAAATGTGGCGCATCATACGACTCTGGCACGATGCGCCCTGTAGAATTTGCGCATACAAAAGGGACATTTGCCAGATTTTGGCATAGGGCAGTTCATACATCTGTTGGGCAGGTTTTTCAGCTCAAAGCATGCCAACCCCAATGAGCCCCACATTTGGTTCAAGCACATAAGGGAAAGACGAGGACAATCTAGAGGAGACTGAATCTAGATAGAAGCACAGTTTGTGAGGCTGAGATAAGTCATAAGTCCAATCGGTTCAGCTTACTCTCCTGCAATGTTGAAGTCATATTTTGCTGAAACTTACCGATAGGATAAGACGGCTCGCAGATATGTGTACTGCAGCACGACGTTCCTGTCCGCACGCTGCCATAGTTGAAGGTCAGGCTGCCGGTTATATTGCACTGGTTCGTTGTTCCACATGTAATAGAATATTGTTGGCTGACTATGTTTCCTGTGTACAACAGATGAAACAATAGTACAGCACAAACTAATAAAAACCACATAAACATTATAACGAGCCTCATCAATTTATGGTCACCAGCAATAGTTTTTTTCATTCCATAATTTTTTTTAGAATGTACTTCAGTCAATAATAACTAAAGCATGACCCGCACCATAAAGTGAATGTGCACCCCTGCTCCAATTCTGTTTTGAGTGATTACATAACATATGTAGCAGTCAGAGCTCTGTTGTTCAGATGCAGAGCTCTACATCCCCTATATAGAGTTACATAATAACATTCTGACTGCCTGTAGCCACCACTAGATAGTGCTTAGGAGATTACTAGCAGTAAAGAATAAGCTCCTTAGTGTTACAAATGGCAGGAACTCTCCTAACATTTCATCCTTTCCTATTTATTAGGCCACCAGGAGTTTCTGTGTTATGTCTGTCTTGTTGTCTGGGTTTGCTTGGAACAGTTGCATGGCAATGGCTCAGGATCTTTTCTTGTTAACTGACCTATCTGAGCACCTAAGCTTGTTAGGTCTCTATTACGCTTAGCTGAAAATAGCAGTCTTTGCAGAGTATAGAAGTTTCGATCATGTCTTGTTCTGTTGTGTGAGATTGTTTTATCCTGACTACTGTCAGTTTAGTTGTGTCAGATTGAAGTATTTTGTTTCTTGTCTCAGTTTTGTTTGACTAAGTTTTGGACCTTTTAGTTTTTGAGAAATATAGATTTGGAGCTTGTCTAGTGTCTGTTGGGCCCTACCGTGGACTTGCTGGGTCCTAAACCCACTTGCTGTATTAGGGTCAGTTGTAGCTTAGGGACAGAAGTAAATTATAAGCTCATTAGTGTTAACCATTTAATCCTCTCCAACTATTTGGCCACCAGGAGTTTCTGTGTTATGTTTATCTTTTTATCTGGGTTTGTTTGGAACATTTGCATGGCAATGGCTCAGGATCTGTACTTGTTAGCTGACCTGACTGAGCACCTAAGCTCGTAAGGTCTCTATTATGCTTAGCTGAAAATGGCAGTCTGTGCAAAGTATAGAACTTTGGATCCTGTCTTGTTCTGTTATGTGAGATAGTTCTGTCCTGTCTACTGTCAGTTTAGTTGTATTGAAGTATTTTGTTTCTTGTCTCACTTTTGTTTGACTAAGTTACGGACTTATTGGTTTTTGAGAAACATAGTGGAACATGTATGAAAACTGTTTTGGTTTAAGACTTTCTTTGTTGCCCATAGCAACCAATCAGAGAGCCCGTTTCATTTTTTCTGAGCTCTACCTGAAATGAAAGGGGAACTCTGATTGGTTGCTATAGGCAACAAAGAAAGTCTTAGACCAAGACAGTTTTCCTACATGTGTCCCATAGATTTGAAGTTTGTATAGTGTCTGTTGGGACCTTCCTTGGACTTGCTGGGTCCTAATCCACTTGCTGTGTTAGGGTCAGTTGTAGCTTAGGGACATATTTGAAGGAAAAGCATTTTGGTTACATTAGGGAGAGACTTTATGGTAGTCATAGGCTGAGCTTTGTTGAGCTTTGAGGGACAACTTTAGGGACGGTTACAGTAGCTAGGGACTGTTCTCACTGTTATCTCCATCCATTTGCTGAATCTTTTAGCGGTGATTCCTTTTAACCATATGCTTTGTATTGCTGTTTCATGAGACTGCTGATATACTTCTCTGGTTGTTTGGAGTCCACCAGCATCAGTACACTTAGCTCCCTCTAGTGTAGGCAGAAGGCAGCCAGAATGTTATATTTTATCTCCACTTCTAGATAGAGAATTTGGAGCATTGTATCAAAAACCAGAGTACTGATGCTACATAGGAATACAAACATTAATCAACACAGAAGTTTGGACCTAAATCAAATACAATTAGAATTAGAAATTTACTTTAAAACTGCAAAGAGATTTTTCCCATTGAGTTCAGTGGATGAATTTGCAACCGCATAGAAGCCCATAAGTAAGAGTTTAATTGCCATTTCCCAATGTTACTGTGATGTAGCATTATAATAGTAGTCGCCATAGTAACAGTTCAGTCCATTAATAATTATATAATAACTGATTTATTACGTACCGACTCTCACTGCGCTGACGGCAGCGACACAGACTTGATTGGAGGCGCAGGTCACGGTTGGCCCACTACAGGGTATGCCATTAGGATTCCAGCAGCTTTTGCATATTAGAGAATAACCTGAAACCAAAAATAAGTCACAATTCAGTTTATTGCCCAATTACTGCTCTCCAGTTTCCGAACACCAGTCAAGAAGCCTCTGGCAAATTTGCTGCTGGGATTTTTGAATTTTTCCAAATTAGAATTTGAAACCAAAGGAAGAAAAAGTTTCAAAGTTTATTTGAATCTTGGCGCCGACACACCAGTTCTAAATTGTTATCGAGGAGTATAGAATGCAACAGTATATAGGAACCTGTTGTATCTGGGTTCATAAAACTGGCATTTTATATGCCTTGTATAGCATAGCATATCTTTGGCACATTCAAAAGTACTGTGCTTTGCACAGGTTTTAGCGTTCGACAGTTCATACATCTATAGAACAGGGCTATGACTGTTTTATAGCAAAAAAATATTTTCATCCATTGACAGCATGCAGAGATCGTAAGAAATAAAACAAAAAAAATGTTAGAATTTCCTTATATAATGAATATGCTTTATTTACTGGAGACATACTTGTCTTCAGCACACTGTTTGCGGCTTTCTTGTGCATCATCTTTAGAAGAGGCTTCCCTCTGGGATGACAGTTATGCAGACCAATCTAATGTAGAGTGCGGTGTATGGGCTGAGCAGGCTGACCCTCCCAGCCATGTTCAGCTTCCAGTGACAAGTATGAGAGAGTGTGAGAGCGATAGCACCAAATTTAACACACCTGCTGCCCATTCACACCAGAGACCTTGTAACATTAAAGAGTCACAAGACGTTGGAGAGAAAATGGCAAATTGGCGACAATTTGTCCATTTTCAGTTTAGGTTGTATGCACTTTTGTTGTCACTTAGGGGTGTCCTCACTTTTGTTATCACTTAGGGGTGTACTCACTTTTGTTGCCAGCAGTTTAGACATTGATGTCTGTGTTGAGTTATTTTGAGGAAATGCCAAATTTACACTGTTATACAAGCTGTATACTGACCACTTTACATTGTATCAAAGTGTCAGAACTTCAGTGTTGTCCCATGAAAAGATAGAATACAATATTTATAAAAACGTGAGCAGTGTAATCACTTGTGTGAGATACTGTGGATGGATAGTTCGAGAACTAAATAGATATGATATGAAATAGATAAATAAAAATTGCAGAACTTCGAAATTGGTGAAAAATCAATGAAAACATTTTTGAGAAGTTCTGCTTTTGTTTGTTAATAGATAGATGTGACATAGATTGATGTGAGATAACTAGATAGATAAATATGATATAGATATGATACGAAATAGATATATAGATATGAAACAGATATAGAGAAATATATGAGAAAGATAGATAGATATGAGATAGATAGATAGATAGATATGAGATAGATAGATATGAGATAGATAGATAGATAGATAGATAGATAGATAGATATGAGATAGATAGATAGATATGAGATAGATAGATAGGAGATAGATAGATATGAGATAGATAGATAGATAGATAGATAGATATGAGATAGATAGATAGATAGATAGATATGAGATAGATAGATATGAGATAGATAGATAGATATGAGATAGATAGATAGATAGATAGATATGAGATAGATAGATAGATATGAGATAGATAGATAGATAGATAGATAGATAGATAGATAGATAGATATGAGATAGATAGATAGATAGACAGATATGAGATAGATAGATATGAGATAGATAGATAGATATGAGATAGATAGATAGATAGGAGACAGACAGATAGATAGATAGATAGATAGATAGATAGATATGAGATAGATATATATGAGATAGATAGACAGATATGAGATAGATAGATAGATAGATAGATATGAGATAGATAGATATGAGATAGATGGATAGATAGATATGGATAGTAGATAAAAAGGAGTAGATGATATGAAAAA